>MJUU01040155.1:5165-36026 GCA_002080025.1 Modiolus philippinarum
CGTAAGCGCAACTCCTCTTAAACCACTTGAAAGAATTTAATGAAACTTTACACAAAGTAAGAACATTATATGGAGATGTGCATGAAGGAATATAATTATTGTCAGAAACCAGGAAGGGGAGATAATTCAACTTTGAGTTTTCATTGATTCCCTATGTATGGGTTACCTCTTACACACAACTCCTCTTAATCCACTTGAAGGATTTTGATGAAACTTTAGACAAAGGAAGAACACTATATGTAGATGTCTAAAATGTCAAATAGGCTGAAAAGGGTGAATTTTATATTTGTCTGATTTAGAGAGTGTTTTCACTGGAACCCTTGTAAAAAGTTTTTTCTTGAAGATTATATCATTGTGTCCACACTTGTACTGTGTCCGCACCTGTATTGTGTCCACACCAACTTTATTTTGCACTTACCATATCGATTCAGGGTTCAATGAGCGGGGGGTATCTTTGGCTGCCATTCGGCGACAGTTCTTGTTTTATATTTTCAGAGCACATTCAGTATTTTCGATCACTATAGAACAGAAGGAAAGACAATCCAGTAAAGTAGGAGTTAGATCTGTATTGTCATTAGCAGAAATTGCAGGTATTATTTACTGTAAACCGGGAAATTTTCGCAGCAGTTTTATTTTCGCGATTTTCGCGTTTTGACTGGAAGCGCGAAAATAAAACGGCACGAATATACTTGTCTATTATTGAAGTCAATGGTCAACAAATTGGCAGTGTGAATTCAAAACTGTGCAAACTAAAATACTATCTGATTACCGCGAAATAAAGACAGCACGAAAATATCCCGGTTTACAGTAATCATGTCCATTTATTACTGTTTAAAGTTGAGCATTTGTCATCACTTTATGCCTGTCATCCATTTATCCTTGGTCTGTCCATCCATCCTAAATTTTTCATCAAAAGATCTTCTCCTTTGACTATTGAGCAACAATTGAGCAAGTTGGAACAAAATTTAGTCACGATGGTTCTTGTGTGGTTCCTTCCAAATAATTTTTTTCTGCAGGTTCTTAACTCATCCAAAATGGTTGCAAGTGAGGAACATACTGTACATATAGTTTATGCACTGGACCCTATGGAAAATACATTCAAGGATCTTCCTTTCAAAAATGACTACTCCTATTATAACCAAACTTGGTGACAATTGTCCTTAGATGGTCCTATAAGTATTACTTAATGGACCAGCAGAAAGAATATGCTATTTTTAGAAAATTTTTATTGGTTACTACATCTCCATTAAAATTTATCATTCAATCCATATTCAATTTTAAATATGAAATATTTTTTTATGAAAATTTGTTAATTTTCCCAAAAGCTACTGAAAGTAAAATTAGATTGCTGACTAACATTTCTTACACTTGTAATGATATTTTAGATGTTCTTGACAAAATTTCGATCGTAAAAAGGTTAGGATAATGTTTTATTTTATCTTCAGCTTCCCTGAACTACCTTAAGAAATAATAAATAAGGGTTTTAGGCATCAATGGTGTTTTATCTATTCCAAATCAAGCCATCAAGCTTCAGCTGTATATTAAAAAAAAAACACTTTTTTCATGACTCCAACTAAAATATACTCACTTTTTTCAGGTTTTGACCATGGAGGAAGTACTGATCCTAAAGTTGTCGCAGGGTAGGCTTTATAATTTTATAGTCAATTATAGATGTTTTCTCTTCATATAAAAAAATACTCAGTTTTTCAAATGTCTATTTCTCTTGCTGATAAGAAAGGTAAATAAGATAGAAGTACATTTTTGCCATGCAAGCAATTTTTAGTTTGACTCAACAAAGTTGTGGGGGACTATTAGAGTACCCATGGCGTCCGCGTCTATGTCTACGTCCTCAACTGCATTTGGGCATATATCTCTGCAACTATGCATGGTAGGTTCATCAAACTTTTTATGCAGGTGCATCTTGGGCTATCTCCAAGAAAATTAGGTCTCTCTGACCTATATTTTACGCTTGATTGATTTACATTCAAATTTTCGGATGAGTTCAGATCTCAGTCTCTATACATGGTAGGATCATGTAACCTTGTATATTAGTAGGGTGCCTAAGATCCAAAAAGACGCTTAGTTTCCGAGTTTGGGTTAACGGAATCACACACGGCTAATTTTTGTTTTAAATGATAAAACAACTATTAAATTTCAAATTTTTAGCTGTCGTAGAAAGTTCCTGTGGTCACGATTTCTCCAGTTTCGCCTTTTTTAAGGGTACCCTAAAACAGTGCTTGGGGTATGGTATCTTTAAAGTTATAGAAAATAGAAGTGCTCTCTTACATGCTAATAAAAAGCTGTTTACGGTAAATATTTATTTGAATCATATAATGCCAATTGTTTTTGACTGGTTTTTGTAATTCATCGGTATTAATATCGGGGTAAATTTGAGTCTAAATTAACGATATTTTCATGAAATGCAAATAACTATGCTTTATTTCTGAAATATTCCAACTTGATATAAGTACATATATACGAATTGTACCTATGCTCCAAAAATCATGGATGTAATGTCTACCGTTAAAGCGAAATCAACAAATAAAAAGCCAAAATTTGTGCAAAACTTTCAAATTTTAGTCGATATGAAGAACATGCCAATTGGTCAAGGTCTTTTGAGTGTACAACGAAAGATAACTCTAATCATTTTTTGTCATAATTACTTGACAAGCCCAAGTCTAGTTAAATAGCGGGAATCTAGTAACAATTTTACATTGCTTATGTTTTGATTTTCCAAGCACATGTATTGGTTTTCATGTTTAAAATCACTTTTCCATGTCATTTCAGATAATATTATAAGGTTTTGTTTCAGTGGAAACGATCTTACTAAGATTTATGTCAGTGTGTGTTTTTTGGGGAAAATTGACTTATTTATACCAATAACAAAAGTACGATTTATTTCGCCTAAACTTGGTTTATTTTTTAGCGGTTAGTTTTAAAATTAAATTCAGGATTTCCTCTAAAGAAAAATCCTATAAAAGTCAGAAATGCGCAGTTCTTTATATCCGAAAGAACCCCTCATATCACGGAGGTGCATATATTCAAAATGACGGGCCTTTCAAACAAAATGCCACATTTGAAACTTTTTGAATAAGGACAACAGACAAACCATTATAAAAAGCAAAACTTAATAACTATCCCAATAAAATTTACAACAATATTCGAATTTCGTTGCAGTTTTATCTGTGAAATCAAGCTCACTTTAAAATGCATCAAAATTTTCCAAATTTTAGGAGCTGACCTTTGACCCCATCTAAAATAAAATGTGACCAAATTCAATCTCTACGACATCGTCATTTCGATGCGCCATGGTATCCTCTTTCCAAACATGCATAATACAGGTGTGTGTTATTCTGTTAACCCAAAATCGGAAAAATCGTCTCTTGGGCACCCTACTATATGCATGCAACTCTGATGGTGGGTCAGCATCTAGGTAAAATTAGGTCACTTTGATTGATTCACATTCAAGTTTTCGGACGAGTTCAGATCTCAGTCACTATACAAGGTAGGATTGTGTAACCTTGCACATGCATGCAACTCTGATGGTAGGTCAGTATCCAGGCAAAATTAGGTCACTTTGACCCATATTTTATGCTTGATTGATTTACATTCTAGTTTTTGGACAAGTTCAGATCTCAGTCACTATACATGGTAGGTTCATGTAACCTTGCATATGCATATAACTCTGATGGTAGATCAGCATACAGGCAAAATTAGGTCACTTTGACCTATATTTTCTGCTTGATTGATTTACATTCAAGTTTTTGGACAAGTTCAGATCTCAGTCACTGTACATTGTAGGATAATGTAATCCTGCATAGGCATGCATCCCTGATGGTACATCAGCATCCAGGCAAAAGTAGGTCACTTTGACTTATGTTTAAAGCATGAGTGATTTATGTTCAAGTTTTCGGACAAGTTCAGATCTCCCTATAATTGGTAGGATCATGTAACCTTGCTTATGCATGCAACTGTGATGTCAACATCCAGGCAAAATTTTGTTACTGTGACAATGTGCCATATCAAGACGAACTCTGTAATCGTTGATTACCTATGTTTAAATTTTGAAGGAAACTGAACTCCTCTGTATTTTTCATAAATGTAACAAAGGAGGTATTTATCCATGAATGGCAATTACATAATGATATTTAAACAAGGAATTTTATCAGAAATTTATCAGAGTTATCCTTTAGATTTATATAATGAAAATGTGGAAAAAATAGGTGATCAGCAGTCATTATGTGTTAATGGTTTATGATGAGTTGAAAAATACATGTATTACTAAAATATCAACACACAAGGAGTGAACATTTTTGACATTTTAACATTAAAACTACAAGTAATCGCACATGTACTGGAAAGACATGAATTCCTTTTACTTTAATTTAGTTTGTGTGTTTTTATAATGTATTAATGTAATATAATTTAATGTTTTAGTGTACAAGGCATGGCTAGTGTATTGAACACATTAGGAGGACCAAAGAAAGGAGGGGCAATTCCATACAGAGATTCTGTTATAACAAGGGTTTTACAGGTACGTATCATGTTACTTGAAGGAATGAAATGTTTCATTCTGTAAACTGATAAGGGGTTACTTCTTTTTATGTCCAAGTTGCAGTCTGACAAAAATACACATTTAAAAAGTCCAAGACAACCATTTGGTTTTGAAAATCTCTATTTCGAACTTAACAAATGTTTGTTCTTTATAACTTAATAAATATTGAATAAATCACATTTTGTTTTTGATACGGACTTTATCAAGGCCAGTATAAGGAGAGACGTTAGGGCGAGCTTGATGCTTTAGGCCGTGATAAAGTCCGTATCAAAAACAAAATTTCCTATATTTCTTTTATCTGTAATTCACAAAATGATAAATAGGAACTCTATAGTAAGTTGAAATAGGCTGATATTTCTATGTTAATACAGTTAATCTATTATTAATTGCAATAATTTACAGTGCTCCCTCTTTGATGGCGGTCCCTCACTTATGGCCAACCATTTTCTAAGTCCATTTTCAAAAAGTTACAGAGTTTCTATTTAATTTACTTCCTCGATATATCACCACCCTCACTAATGCCATAATTTAACATTGTCCCAAAGGTGGCAATTAAATGAGGGTGCACTGTATATGCATTCTTTATTCAACGTATTACACATATGAACACGATAAATTTGGCTAAAGCATGACATCAGCATAGAAACCCGCATGTGACACCTTCACAGTGACCCGATAATTTTGTGATATTGTCCAGTTAGGTGATACTGTGATTATCAGTCTCTGTATATCAAAGGAAATTCATACAAAGTACCAAAAAATACTGTCCAAACATTAAGAAAAGTTAAACATACACAGCTGAATCCACATAGAGAGTACAATGCAGTTTTTTCTAATATAAAGTTTATGTATCATTGAGTGATGCTATTAAACAAAAAATATGATCATCAAAAAGCAACGAAAAGAAAGTTAGCAGCAAAATACAGATGAAATCATATAATTATAAAAAAAAATGCCTCTGACTTTTCATGGCTGTCAAAATCTTTTTTAAGCTCCCAAGGTTCCATTTTAAATTCTGTATCAACCCATGAAAAGAGCCATGTACAAGTACATATCAAACTTGGTGAATAAAACTGAAATATGTGTGTATTGAAAACTTTGTAAAGTTTCAGATTTGTATATTATGTAATTCTATTTTATTTAGCTTTCTTTATTTTTATACAGGAAAGTCTTGGTGGAAATGCTGTTACTTTGGTGTTTGCAGTTGTCTCCCCTGTAGGTAAGTCTTCAGCAAAACAATTGATCCATATTTGGTGTTTTGAGGCTAGATAAGACTATGATACAGTAGGATTTTTTTCATAAATTGTGATAAAAAAGGTTAAGTTACAATTATCATTTGGTTTCCAAAAATTAGATTGATATGAATGATCTCCCTTGCATCATGGATATATTCTTAAAATGCTTGAATAGAGATGACAGAAAAATTGTCTTCACAAATTAATACAAAACAAATTTTCTACAGCATTGAAGAGGATCTAAGTATTTTGGTACCTTTTCCAAAATCTTGGTTCTAGTTAAAAACCCCAAAACTAAAAGTTCAATACTTCTGAAATCCTTGATTTAGTTGTCTTCAAGTGATCAATAATCCCTGACTAAGCATAGCATTCTCAAAATTTCATGCAATGTTGTTCACTGATCACTCTAAATTCATAGTTGGAAGTTACATTAAAACATATCATTTCAACGCCTGCATTTGTCCACACATTTTTTGCCTGGTTGCACGGACTGCAAATCCGGCTTATAGTATGGTGAATGTCGGGCGGGTGGGGAAAATGGAATACTGATTTTGTGAAATCAACTCCTCCTACAGTTTTCAACCTACATTTTTGAAACTTCACAAAATGTTTCTATATATATTGTAGATGTGCACCTCCCTTTTTGGAATTATTTTGAAATTTTTTTCCTATTTTTATGGACTTTGGAACTTAGTCATTTTTTATCAACATTTTCAACAAAGGGTACCTATTTTGTGAAATCAACTCCTCCTACAGTTTTCATCCTACATTTTTGAAACTTCATTAAATAATTCTATATATATTGTAGATGTGCACCTTCCTTTTTGGAATTATTTTGAAAATTTTTTCATATTTTTATGGACTTTGGAACATAGTCATTTTTATCAACATTTTCAACAAAGGGTGCCTATTTTGTGAAATCAACTCCTCCTACAGTTTTCAACCTACATTTTTGAAACTTCATAAAATGTTTCTATATATATTGTAGATGTGCAACTCCCTTTTTGGAATTATATTGAACATTTTTTCCTATTTTTATGGACTTTGGACCATAGTCATTTTTTATCAACATTTTCAACAAAGGGTACCTATTTTGTGAAATCAACTCCTCCTACAGTTTTCAACCTACATTTTTGAAACTTCACAAAGTGTTTCTATATATATATATTGTAGATGTACACCTTCCTTTTTGGAATTATTTTGAACATTTTTTCCTATTTTTACAGACTTTGGAACTTAGTCATTTTTATTGACATTTTCAACAAAGGGTACCTATTTTATGAAATCAACTCCTCCTACAGTTTTTGAAACTTCATAAAATGTTTCTATATATATTGTAGATGAGTACCTCCCTTTTTGGAATTATTTTGCAAATTTTTTCCTTTATTTACAGACTTTGGAACTTATAAATTTTTATTGACATTTTCAACAAAGGGTACCTATTTAGTGAAATCAACTCTTCCTACAGTTTTTTCCAGACCTTTTAAATTAGTCATGTTTCATCAATATTTTCAACATATTCTATACACAGACCCATTCGGGAACCGACAAAACAACACTTTATAGCTAGAAGCATGAAAACGCAACCCGGCCATTTGAGTCTTTGACCCATTTTTTGAGTATTATGAGTTATAAGTGATATAATGAGGGAAATTCATACTGAAAGTGAAGACCATCGGGAATAGTAACTTTCAAAATTGTGGCTTTAAGCAAGATGGAAATGAAATTGCTTCATTATAACAAAGTTTTTTCACTTTTTTTATGGTCAAGCAAGTATTGCCACAATAAGAGAATAGTTCACAAACATCACCTTACAACCCATTCATTGTATTATATATTATATATTAATATATTTTATTAAATCATAATTCAATGTACTTTTATTTTAGACAAATCAGTTCATGATACTTTGACAACTCTACAGTATGCACAGTATGCAAAAAATACCAAGAATCGTGTTAAAATGAATCTGGTGAGATTTTTATAAACTTGTCAGATAATTTTAAGTCTGCTAGTCTTTTAAGCGTTGTTCAAATGCGAATTTGTATTGATAAATTTGATTTGACGACATAGGAATTCTCAAGGGTTATAAACTCATGTTTTGCAGTTTGAACCAATAGCAACTTCACAGCTCAGGCAACAACGGGATATTTTATTATTTATGTATTGATTTAAAATGCATTTATGAGACCTTGTACCAGAATAGAGATAAATACTGTAATTGTCAATCTTTGGAGGTAAATTATATATATATATTACTGTCACAAATTGTCAAAAATAAAAACATTCACAGGTCTACACTATTGCTATGACGAATATACATGTATATGTTATGTCAGTCCCAGATCCTGGCAATAGACTATACAATTATGGCCTTTTGCAGAGATGAATATGCTGATAATTATCTTGACAAATAGTTCATTTTAGAAGCATCATATGCATTATGAACCAGAGTACATGTTATTTTGATGATGAAAATTATGTAATCTAATATTTTTGCATTTTTTATTGATATTTTCAGGATGAAACACATGATATTATCAACGACCTGAGAGATGAGATTTCGAAACTGCGAGAAAAGATTGCAGCACAATCACAGCCCAATAAAGAAGATGTACTGAAAATGGAGGTAAATAAAAAATGTAATAAGATTTTCTCTTGACATTAAGAGAATGGAGTTTGAATAATTTTTGGCCGGGTTGCACGGAGTGCAAATCCGGGTTATAGTATGGTGAATGGCGGGCGGGCGGGTGGGCGGATACAGTCTTCAACCTACATTTTTGAAACTTCACAAAATGTTTCTATATATATTGTAGATGTGCACCTCCCTTTTTGGAATTATTTTGAAAATGTTNGCCATTTTCAACAAAGGGTACCTATTTTGTGAAATCAACTCCTCCTACAGTTTTCAACCTACAATTTTGAAACTTCACAAATTGTTTCTATATATATTGTAGATGTGCACCTCACTTTTTGGAATTATTTTGAAAATTTTATTCCTGTTTTAAGGCACTTTGGAACTTAGTCATTTTTTATCGACACTTTCAATAAAGGGTACCTATTTTGTGAAATCAACTCCTCCTACAGTTTTCAACCTACATTTTTGAAACCTCACAAAATGTTTCTATAAATATTGTAGATGTGCACCTCCCTTTTTGGAATTAGTTTGAAATTTTTTTCCTGTTTTTCACAGACCCATTAGGCAACCAAAAAAACAACACTTTATAGCTAGAAGCACCAAAACGCAACCCGGCCATTTGATTCTTTGACCCATTTTTAGTTTTGAAATTTTGTGATTTTTCTTATTTTTATGCCCCCAGATCGAGGATCGGGGGCATATTGTTTTTGTCCTGTCTGTCTGTCTGTCTGTTTGTCTGTGCATCCGAAACTTTAACCTTGGCTATAACTTTTGAACTATATAAGGTAGACTTTTGATACTTGGCAAGTGTATAGGTCTAGTCAAGAGGAACATAATATGCAAAAAAAAATTAGGTCAAAGGTCAAGGTCATAGGGGTCAAAAAGGGGTAAAAATCGGAATCTGGGGGCATATGTAGTGTTTCACAAACACATCTTGTTTTGGATGTCTCTTGTCTTTCTTTGTTGGGTTCTCAATTTCGTCCCGTCTTTAAAATATGATTTTTGTTATAATTATAAATATCCATTTCCTTTGTTATAATGACAGTTACATGCAATGTTGCTGCATATCAAAATGAGTTTTTCCTTGATTTCAATGAAAAGCCCAACATTTGACAAAAATTTTAGTTAGCAGAATAATGCAAACCTGCAGTTACTATCCTAGTATGAAAAATTAGGATGCAAGATTATGATAAATTTAGCTGGTTCCTGCACTGTGCTTAGCATGCATTTAAGTTGTCTATAATTGTGTCCAAAGTACACTTTTCAAGAATTGCTAAAAATTTAGTTCCTGCAAAGTGCTTGCTAAAATTTTAGTTAAATATCAAAAGTTTTTTGGTGAAAATCAAGGAAAAGCTCATTTTGAAACAAAATAGACTATTTCTAAATGAACTAGACTCTGTTATATATTACTTGGAATACAGCCATTGATTTGAAGATATGAGAAGAAGAACTGCTCTTGATCTTTTTTCATAAATTTCTTTGTCTATGGAAAAAGATTACATTTTACTATAATTTGGAAAAACAAGTTGAAAGAAAAGGGATCTAATAAATGTATTGTGTTTTCTTTAAGACAGCATTTTGTGTGGTATAATGATGATTTTCTTGTATGGTACATTTGTATGAGTATCTATTTGAAATCCTGTAAATCAGATGACAAATCAAAACAAATCTAGAACAGTTACAATTTATTCAAGTCCAACAAATTCATATTTATGTTTTTGCATTATCTGTTCTTTAAAATATACATGTATATAACGTATTGTTGTTTGAAAACAGGCTTTAGTACAAGACTTACAGATTGCAAAAAGATCAACATGGGAAGAAAGGGAGAAGCAGTCAAGTAAATATCAAAATGAGAGAAAAACCAACCTGGCAAATAAGGTATGGACTTTGTATACAAAGGTTTAAATTAGTGTTATAAGAGATAATTGTAGAGCTGAGTACCATGAAAAAATGCCTTGGTGTTCTAGGATATATCGTCAGATACCATGGTATATCTTTTTTTGGAGCATATTTCTATGCAGATCTTGTACCATGTTTTATGATGGTAATGGACAAGAAGTCAAATGCTGGAATTTTATTTGAGCATGGACAGTGATTATAAACATGGGCAGATTTATCATACTGAATATAATATTTTATAAAGGGTATTTTTGTCATATTTCCTGATTTTTAAATGTGTTTTATTTTCTTTCAATTTATAATGAAATTTTCACAATTTCATATCATTTGCTTCTCATGTAGGATATATTTTTGGGATATGCAATTTTTTGCATGTTAAATCACAGGTAAACAAAAAATAAGTTCTCAGGAGAAACTAAAATGTTCAAACTTTTCAGAATGATAGGATATAGATTCCATGGGCATAATTAAAATTCATAAGGTGTAATCTACCAATCAAATGGACAACTGTTTTTTTTCAGTTATATCCATTACAAATATTTAAAGCATAACAGGAATATTAATATTTTACATGTATTTTGAGAAAAGTTTTTGGTTTTACCCACTAGCTTGAAATATTTGTCATTTTCAGCTCATTTGTAACTTGTACTTGTCAATTTTTTGTATATTGCACACAAAAGTCTTGCAGTATTTATATATCTGGTTGTTCCTAAATCTTATTTTCATACACAATACAATTTTCAATAAATTGAGTGTATTTTTATTTAGGGTGTGTTAGAGTGGGTGCAGGATAGCATGAAGAAAGGTAACAGAGAGTTACAAGAAAAACTAATGTTGTTACAGAAGGAAAAAGATCAGGTGAGTATTAAAAAAAACTAATTTCCTGTCAATAGTGCCCCCAACAAATACCATAGTTGTTAACATTGTTTACTCTAACCTCAACCATACTGTAGTGTTTTTTTTAAACTTTAGGCAAACATTATCTTAGATACAACTATATCTGAAATAAGATGCTTTCTATTTGGTATTTCAAACTTTCCAAAACAGCATGTTGACTTTTTTTTACCTAGATCTTACCCTTAGCATGTGCTTAGGGTAATATTATAGAACTGTTGTCTCTGAAAACATCCATTTTCAGGTAAGATAGTTTCTCATATGTTTAAATATTTTGCTTGCTGATATACACCCGTATAAGTAGCTATTTTCATGGGACTCAAATTTTGCAATTTCTTTCAAGATTCTTGGACTTTATTTCAGGTACTCAATTATTTGCGATTTCTTATTATTTACTGTATAAAGTCTCATATAAAATTATATTTCGTGGTATGAATTTTCGCGACTTCAGAATGGTCACGAACAAAGCAAAAAAAATTAAGTCCTCACGGAAAAAAACCACTTATATGGTATGACCTTGACCTTGACCTTGAAATCATAAAGTTGAAGTTTTAATGATTTCATAGCAAAGTTGCAGATTTTAGAATTATAATTAATTTTGTAGTTAGCTATGTGTTCTTCTTTATAACATTTTTAGACCCTATTCAAACTTACAGTATTTTGAAAAGATACAAGGAGTTTTTGCTGTTCTCAATATAAAGATATCTATCGCTTTTTATCTTTTTGATCCCAAATAATGAGGTGGTTTCAAAAAGAATTATTCAAATACAAACCATTATGGCTTTGGTGTGAAAAGTTGCAGTTGATTGTGACTAAAGCGCTTTGAAATAAGCATCCTATCAATCACACTCTGTTAAAATTAGAATGATTAAATCTGATGATGATCAATCCCCATCAATTCAAATGTCTCAGATGTAAATTGTACAAGAAATAATTTTAATTTGGATGGATTGCATATATTGTCAATGTGAACACTGTCTTAGAGATTTAATCTTGTTGATAACCATTTCGGGGAAATTTTACCATGCAATGATATTTGATATTACCTGACATTTTAATTTATTTATTGTACAGTTGACATACCAGTATAAGGAAAGACGTAAAGTTGTGGATAGTTTAAATGAAGATTTGCAGAGAAAAATTGGAGAATATTCAAAACTTACTCAAAGTGGTAAGATGTAGTATAGAGTCTGAAATTGTTTCCCCTTTATAGTTAAGCAGAGGTGACATATAGAATTCACTAATGATACTCTAGTAATGATACATTGGTATACAAAAGTATTCTATAGGACTTTGAATGTTTGATTAACTGATAAAAGACGGGCATTGGAAGGAATGAGAACACCTATTGCTAGAGGAATATTGGAGCATACATGTATTCATTCATCAACAATGATAAATGTGCTAAATGTTTAATCTTCAATTACTGTTTGCTAGTGTGCGACATACATTTGTTTGAAGATATATTCATGCCCAATAATACCATATTTCTGTGATTTATCATGTTACAATCCTTATTTATTATAATCACGACCTTTGATAGTGAATTATGTTTTTTTTTTTTTTTTTATTAAATGAAGTTTACCCATTATGCCCAACATGTATTGCCAAATAATGATATCAAGTCATTGTAAAGACTACAATTACCAAGTAGAAAATGTAAAATTATAAGAATCATATAAATGTCACAAATGAATTATGTAACCAGTATTATGATATTTGTCAGTAATTTGAATGATTTTTGTTTGATCTTGTGGAGCAAATATATTCAGTATTTTCTACTGCCTGAATACAAAAAAAAATGGCAAAAAATATGTTAGGCCACGCCTACGTTGTCAGTCAGTGCCTCAAGGTATTACATAGAAATTGACATCTACAAACACTGTTGATCATACAAATCCTTTACTAATCAACAGTCAATTACCCGATTTCTTGAAAATTTATTTTCTTTCTTTTTTCAAAAAAGAATAATAGAAGTTTTGTTTCTACAAGTGGGCTCGTCCATTTTTTACAACAATATTCTTTGTATCAGAAACAATACTTCCATTTTCATATATTTATTGTGTCGCATGCGTTCACGCAGTGGCGACATATAGGGATCACTATCTGTCGTCTTGCGTCGGCGTTGTCGGTGTCGTCGTCGGTGTCACAAAAATTTCTGTCGCATTTTTCTCAGGAACCATGTATCCGAGCCTTCTGCAATTTGGCATGGAGTATCAGTATGGGACGTATACCGTGTAAGAGAGTTTCGGATCTCTTGCATGCCCACTTCCAGTTTGACGGAACTTAGAATATTTTTTGTGTTATTGTCCCTTGTCTATGACCTTAACGGTCTACTTGTTCCTATTGTATAACCAATTTAGCAATTTCATTTACCTATAGATGTTATAAAGTTGATCAAGAGCAATACCAACAGACCAACATATATTGTAAAAAGATTTTGGAGACTTGCTATTGTTAACTAATCTAAACAATGATTGTCCTTTTGAATTTTCCAACAATTCTATTGTATATCAATCTGTAATGGCCTGGGGAGGTTTTACCTTGAAAAAGTGTTACCTTTACATGTAATATAACAAAGACAAATTAACTCAATTATAAATTTCCATTTATGAAAAAAAATTAAAATCCCTCTACATTATGCATATAGCAATATTTATTCTTATAATGGTGTTTTTTTTTAATAAATTCAATAGTACCTTCTTTTTCAGTGACTATATAAAGTCTATATATAGTTCCTATTTTCATCAACAGATCAAGGTAAAACCTCCCCAGGCCATTACAGATTGATATACAATAGAATTGTTGGAAAATTCAAAAGGACAATCATTGTTTAGATTAGTTAACAATAGCAAGTCTCCAAAATCTTTTTACAATATATGTTGGTCTGTTGGTATTGCTCTTGATCAACTTTATAACATCTATAGGTAAATGAAATTGCTAAATTGGTTATACAATAGGAACAAGTAGACCGTTAAGGTCATAGACAAGGGACAATAATACGCAGGCGACACATGTCTTCCGTGGAAGACTTACTACTAAGTTTGTAATTTGCATGAGTTTTCTTTGATCATTTTGAGCTTATATTTTCCATAGTTTCTAATGCTTCAAAACAAAACAAAAAAAATGGCAAAAAATTGTTATGCCACACTCACTTTGTCAGTCAGCACGTCTAAATGTACCTCAAATTTATGGGCATCTACTTTGTCTCCAGTCCAATGATGTTGCTGTAATGGCTCATCAATTATTGTCAACAATATACTTTGTATCAGACTCAAAATCCCATTGTTATTCTAAATGAATTTGGATTGTTTAATTGTAGGAAAATCATCAGAATCAGAGACAAAGAAAAAAGTCACAGCTGTTCATGAATTGAAAGAAAAACTTAAAAAGGAAACAGAAAATCTGAAGAAAATAAAAGAACAGCTCCAGGAACTGACAGAGAAACAAAAAATTGAGAGAGAGGTATGAAGATAGCAAAGAAAATTTATTTCTATACAGTAGAACTTTGATAAGTCGAAGTTGAAGGCACCTGTTAAAATACTATTGTTCATGGGGTTCTAATTTTCGTGGATTTCATTTTTTGCTAAAATTACGAAATTAAGTTTCCAACGAAATGCATTTTTCCATAGTTTCAAAACCACAAATTTAAGTACTTACGAAATGGTGAAATAAATGGATTCCACAAAAATTGATGTCCACGATTAAAAGTACTTCCGCAGTAGATGATTTGCCAATTACTCCCTTTGTTTTCACTCAATCAACATCACGTGACACCAGCCAAGTTGCCACATTTACCAAAGAAACCCATATAAATCAACACCTTGAGATATGAAATTTAATGAGATATCAAGCAAAACAAACAGACGCATAAAAGGTCATATTATTTTGATTTAATTCACCAAAGATGAAGTTTGGAACCATAAATATAAAGAGAAAATTATTTTTTTCATTTTGGATAAAACCCTATTGATTGTCTGGTCCCGTTTGCATAAGTGTAGAGTTGCTCCTGTTTGCATAAGTGTATAAAACTCGAGGTAAAAGTTGGGAATTCTGTTTTAATTGACAAATGGTCTATTGTTCGATTTGTCTTGAGTTTTGATTTACTTTGACACATTTGATACATTCCAGTTTTCTATACATTTGAGTTTGACACACTGAGGTTGAACTGTATCGGAAATTCAGATAGTTTATTTTCAACAAAAAAAATGCTAATACCGTAATTACCCTTTTTTTCGTCAGTAAATAACAAGTACTTTTTTAGTTTTTGCAAAATTGAAGAAAAATTAAATTTTGAAAACCTTCATGGCCCAAAACATCGGCAAATGCTCAATTCCCGGAGTCAAGTCATCAAAGTCGCTGTGTTTATACTTATACATGCAGGTAGGTGTCTTACAAGAAATCAATGTTTTTATTGTTGTTGTTTTATTTGTTTTTGTATTGTAATTTACGATTAAAATAAAACTTTTGACAAACACGAATCTTTTTTTTATTTACCTGTTTACATAATGAACAGGTGAAAATCTGGGTCAATTGATTGCACGCATGATTTCTCACCTAATGTTGTTTTAACACCTCTTATCACTTGTTTTCATACCCTTGTTTTCTTTAATTGACTTATTGTATAATTTTACATCCATTTACTGATTAATAACAGTTAATTGTCAACTTTGTGTACTGCCTAAACTAACTTCTGGTAAAGTGTTCTATATGTATCTTTAATTTATATTGAGGTACGGTATGGGGAATTATTTTAAATTTTGACATAAAATTACACGGATGGACAAAAGTTAATTTTCGTAATGGACGAGAGAAAAAGTTAACTGAATTTTTAAATTAGGAATTATTTATTACATTATAGAAGAAGAATATCTCAAGGAAAAAAATAGAGTATACAGATGATTTAAATAAAAAGATATAAAATCTAAAAAAAAAAAAAAAACAAAATAGAAAAAAGACAGAAAGAAGAGAATTGGGATTAGCTTTCTTTTTATCATTATTCATGATGAAACTGATTGCAAAATTCAGATTTCTCAGTCATTTTATTATCCTTGAAGTTCTTATTTTTTGACAATATTTAAACTCCGTACCTTCCCTCACTTCCGATCCTAACCCAATTGAAATCCAGCAAATCTTTACCTCAGGGTCAAATCATACAGAAGATCAAATCGGTGTGTAAACACATGCTTCCAGTGAAAGTTTGTCAATTAATTGCTTTTAATTAGGGATGAATTGGACTCTGATATTGTTGTTTAAACACACAGACGTGAAAAAAAAGCAAAAGTCACATAACAAAAGTTTCATCAAAGGTGAAAGTGAAACCCACCCTTTTTGTGTACACAAAATGAACTTTTCCAGGGAATGTTTATGGAATTTATAGGGTCTGTAAGTCTCGTCCAATTTTGCAACTTCCGGGATCAAAAACTGTAAACGGAAGTTACATTTTAAACAAAGATATATGACGTTTCAAACAAAAATTTGAACGTCAAAATCCTCAGACGTCATGTTTTGGCAGGAATCGTTTTCGAATTGCATGTTTATCACGAATTCTTGTGAGTCACATGACAAGACTTACAGACCCTATTAATACACTTCCTGAAAACCAGACAAGACATCATTTTATGTAAAATAAAATACATAAAAGAGGCTACTGTGAGTCATAATTTTAAACAAAAACTGAAAAATAACAATGCTGTTGGGATTCAGCTTTATTGACATTCTTTTTTTTTGTAGAAACAAATACATGTACATCACGAGTAAATAAACAATTTGATCAACAACTCGGCAAACTTCTGTTGTTTTTCTCTTTGAATAAATCCTGTAATACTTACCATTCCAATTTATGGTGTTAAATTCCATAAGTGACAAAAATATGATAATTTTAAGAATGGGCTTTCCTCCAAAATTTAAAACTGACGAAAAATTTGGCAGATGAAAAATTAGAGAAATTACGGTAATGTTATATATTGTTTTAATTACACAGTCATGCACATGCTGTACTTAAACTTCTCTTATGATGCACGCTTATTATCTATTCCTTGCACAAATAGATATTTGTGGTACATAACAAAACTTTGAAGCTGGAGTTAGATATGAACATGTTGAATCGCTTTTACAGGAATTTCATTGGTCAAGCGCCAAGTAATAACACATCAGGCGTGATGTGCTATTATTTTTTTGACGTTTTTATTGGACCACTGTGAAATCTCGTTGGCTGTGATAAACATTACCAATCAAAGGTGTTGTTGTTTGAAACAAAAACAGCAGTTCAACACTAAATATTATGAAAATCATAAGAGAAATAGTTTTAACAACTCGAAAGAATTGTATATCGCTGGATATCAACTCTCGTTATGTAATTTCAAATATAATAAACTCGCCACAGGCTCGTTTATTATACATTATGTGTATTTTGAAATTCCATAACTAGTTGATATACAATTCTTTCTTGTTATGAAAACTATAATTATATATGGATGCTTTATTATGTTAATGTGAAAATTGTTCTTGGAACCTTTTTAAAACCTCAAATTTAAGAATTATAAAGCATGTTGTTCAAGACTAGGTATTTTGTATTATTGAATGAACCTTTTTGAAAGGGGACCTTAGAAATTTATATAAGTACACAAAAATTAGAGGTATGAAATAAACAAAGTGATCCAATGCCTGCTATGTCTCTGATCGGAAGATTCCCTTAGTGGTATGCCGGGTTGTTAATTAAGAACATATAATGTGTAGATCCAGTAATAACAACACTGCCACAGGAATGCAGGTGTTCCCAAGGCAGTATTGTTGTTACTCGATCTACACAAAAATTAGAGGTGAATTATATCATGTATTTGTGTAAGTGTTGAATTTTTTCTTCCAGAATGCCAAAGCTCATATAACATCATTGAAGGGAAATGCTGAATTACGACAGAAAATTGAGGTATGTTTCAGTTTAGAAAATGTTGCTTATAAGTGAAAAGGGGGATAAACTACCACAAACAAATATAAACTAAAATTTGGAAACTAAGGTACCTTAAACTTAAAAACTTGTGAACTTAATTAAGTCATTTCAAGTTACTAAAAATTAAGTTTTAATTTTTCTGTGATTAAATGATTATCAAACCAAAACTTAAATTTTCATATAGAAAACAGATAGGTAACAGATGGGGTCATAAAATGGCTGTTTATGTAACAGTTCAAAGCTTAAATTTAAAAAAAAATTCAGACAGGGTCAAATCATCAACATTGATCCATGGCAAAACATCCTTCAAACTGATGTAAGAATGTAAAAAAAACTTAAGAAAAACAAATTAGAGTAAAAGATGTTAAACATGGTGTGTTTGATACAAAGACTATTGATTTAAACTTAATAACTTGTCATAGTTTTCCAAATTTTCAAAATTTCATTGAATTTTTTATTAGCGCGAAGAGAGAGAACATTTAGAGAAGGAACATGCAGCATTAATACACTTTGAGATAGATAAAATGAAGATTGATGTGGAGAATGCTAAACAAGATATACAGATGAAGGCGGGTAAAGGGCACATGTATTCACAGCAGGAAGGAGAACATTTGGAGACACAGGTCGCTGAAATGAAGGCAGAGAAAGGAGTTACTACCTTGCAGGTTTGTTCACAAATATCTTCACCCTGTAGGGATTTAAAGTTTCTTTCCCCATATTCAAGTGTCTGATGCACAAAGACTTCTTTTAAGCAAATTATGATATCAAAAGTTCTAACCCCCAAGATATCATGTTTTGATGGGAATGTCCAAACTTCAAAGTTTGGTTTTTAAAGTTAACTCTTGAGAGTCATGTAAAGACCTACATACAAACATTTATTTAATTTCACTAACGCTAGTCAAAGAAAGACCTGTCATGTTTTGAAAAATGCCTCCCATGAGATTTCCAAAATTGTCAAAGATCAAAGTAAAAAATTAAAAGATCAAAGGAAATTGTCGCAAATTTGGATAAGCTTCGTCTGAGTCTCGCACATATCGTGTGAGACTTGACAGGTCTGGTCAAGAATTATGTACATGTATAAACAAATATTAAATAGGGACATGACAATCCACTGGTAAACAAGTGTACCAAGGTATGGTGTAGAAATTGATTCCAATATTTTCTGATGATTTCAATTTAATTCCTAGAGACTTTACTTCTGGTTTTACCAGGAGTTGATAGATGAAAGTGTGGAAATTGCTAACATCAGGAAATAAAGAAAACTTAACATTTATGTCTGTTATGGATTAAATAAGATTTAGAATTTCTCTTCAATAAAGTCTTCTAGAAACAGAATACAGTCAAACCTGTCTTATGTGACCTACCAAGGGAACCTCAAAATATGGTTACATAAGACAGGAGGTCTCTTAATACAGGTTCAATTTACAAAGAAAGCACTAAGAAGGGATATTAAAATTAGAGTCATATAAGACAGGTTTTTGCTTTAAAGAGGTGGTCGCTAAGGCAGGTTTGACTGTAATTACCCTGTTCACATCATACATATAGAATAATGGAATTTTTGTTTCTGATACAAAAAATATTGGCGACAAGAATGGATGAGCCCACTTGTGGGTGAGTCTATTATTTGAGACAATATTTGAAGTATAAGAAACAAATAAACTTCTATTATTCTTTTCATCAGTAATTTACTAAATCATTTGATAGAAAAAATTTGGAAAAATTGAAAATCAATTTTCAAGAAATCAAAAATTGACTATTGATTAGTAAAATTATTTGCATGATCCTACCAGTTTTTGTAGGTGTATATTTCTTTGTTATCCCCTCACCCAACGAAGTTGGGGAGGGGATACAGTGTTTCTCCCGTTCGTCCGTTTGTCCATCCATTCAAAGTTAAGACCATATATCTTTTGAATTACAAATCATAGATGGGCAAGGTTTTGTCCATAAATGCATCTTGAATAGTACGTGACCTACATTTCATGCATGAGTGACTCGGGTTATAATTTTTGAACGAGTCCAGATCTGGGGAACTACAACTTGTAGAGGAATAATATTTTGTATATAGATGTGTCTCATGAAGTTATGAAGCTCTAGATTAAAATTTGGTCACATTGACCTACATTTCATGCATGAGTGACTTAAGTTAAAGTTTTTGTTAGAGTCCAGATCTGGGGTACTACAACTTGTAGAGGAATGATATTTTGTATGTACATGTAGATGCGTCTTGTAAAGTTAGGAAGCTCCAGATAAAAATTAGGTCACTTTGACCTACATTTCATGCATCAGTGACTTAGGTTAAAGTTTTTTGTAAGAGTCCAGATCTTGGATACCACAGCTCTTAGAGGAATAATATTTTGTATGTAGATACATTTTGTAAAGTTAAAAAGCTCCAGATAAAAATTAGGTCACTTTGACCTACATTTCATGCATAAGTAACTTAGGTTAAAGTTTGTTTACAGTCTAGATCTTAGATACTACAACTTTTAGAAGATTAATCTTTCATCAGTAGATGCATATAAATAGGTATGAGGCTCCTGATTGAAATAAGGTCACTAAATTTCTTGCATGACTGAGTAAGATATAAGTAACAAGCCAGATCTTGAATGGTACAACTTTGTGGAGTGCTGATAATACTAGACAAACATTCAACAACTGAGCGAGGGGAATCAGCTGTCGTTTCCGACTGCCCCTTTTTAGCTCACCTGGCTACTGCCAGGGTGAGCTTTTGCCATCACTTTGCGTCCATTGTCCGTCCGTCTGTCCGTCGTCCGTTCGTCCGTCCGTCCATCCGTCCGGCGTAAACTTTTCATTCAAAGATCTTCTCCTCTGAAACTATTGGGCCAATTGGAACCAAACTAGGCCAGAATAGTCCTTGGGTGGTCCCGTACAAAAAAGGTGTTTTTCAGGTCTTTGCGATATCCAAGATGGCCACCAGCAGGAAACATAGTTTTAACATTGGACCCTATGGGAAAACACCATCAAAGATCTTCTTCTCTGAAACTGCTAAGCCAATTGGCACCAAACTTGGCCACAATAGTCCTTTGGTAGTCCCTTACAAAAAAGGTGTTTTTCAAGTCTGTGCGATATCCAAGATGGCCGCCAGCGGGAAACATAGTTTTAACATTGGACCCTATGGGAAAACACATTCAAAGATCTTCTTCTCTGCAACTACTGAGCCAATTGGCACCAAACTTGGCCACAATAGTCCTTTGGTGGTCCCTTACAAAAAAAGGTGTTTTTCAGGTCTGTGCAATATCCAATATGGCCACCAGCGGGAAACATAGTTTTAATATTGGACCCTATGGGAAAACACATTCAAAGATCTTCTTTTCTGCAACTACTTAGCCAATTGGCACCTAACTTAGCCACAATAGTCTTTTGGTGGTCCCTTACAAAAAAGGTGTTTTTCAGGCCCACTCAATATCCAAGATGGCGCCAACGGGAAACATAGTTTTAACATTGAACCCTATGGGAAAACACATTCAAAGATCTTCTTCTCTGCAACTACTGAGCCAATTGGCACCAAACTTGGCCACAATAGTCCTTTGGTGGTCCCTTACAAAAAAGGTGTTTTTCAGGTCTGCGCGATATCCAAGATGGCCGTCATCGGGAAACATAGTTTTAACATTGGACGCTATGGGGAAAACACATTCAAAGATCTTCTTCTCTGAAACTATTAAGCCAATTGGCGCCAAACTTGGTCACAATAGTCCTTGGGTGCTCCCTTACAAAAATAGAGTTTTTTGGGTTCGCGCTATATCCAAGATGGCCGCCAGCAGAAACATAGTTTTAAAATTGGACCCTTTGGAAAATACATACAAAGATCTTCTTCTCAGAAACTACTAGTTCAATTATAACCAAACTAAGCCACAATTGTTCTTAGGTGGTCCCATCCAAAAATGTATCTGCTAGGTCCGTAACTCATCCAAGATGGCCACCATCTGGAACATAGTTTTTACATTGGCCCTATTGATTTTAAGGGAAACCTCTGCCAAATTTTTGAATTTTTATTTGAAATGTGGTCTGAATGTTTTAATTTCAGCAATATGTATTACTTTGATTATAAGGGGAACCCCTGCCCAAATTTTTTTTGAATGGTGTTCTGTTATTGGTTGTAATGGATGGTGGATCTTTCAGTTGCCATGGAAACCAAATAAGAATACTGTAATTTTAGAAAAAAAAGTATTCTGCTAAATTTATGTTTTGTTTTTCCTATTGGAAATGCCTTTTATCTATGTCAGCCATGGTCCAGGTGAGCGATACAGGCTCTTGAGAGCCTCTTGTCTTGTTTACACCAATTTCTGATTGACAAAGTAGGCATGGTTTAACATACTTTTTGCCAATATTTTTTTTTTGGCAGTAGTAAATACTGATAATATTTGCCTCATGAGATCAAAGGATACTCATACAAATTACAGATAAAATGAAATACGTTGTATTAGCACAAAAATTTCTTGTTATTTTGGTATTGTTGTCATTGATTGGAGAATTTCCACATTTTTGAATAAACCTAAGTTTTATACATGTACATCTTTATAAATGTACACGCCTTTATAAATTTGTCAACTTTAGTTTAAATACTTATTTCCCTGCAGATACAACTACTACAGCAAGAGAAGGACAGACTGGTACAGGAATTGGAAGATGTACATAAAGTACACAAGGATGAATTAGAAATGCAGCAGTTACAACATTTTCAGGTACTTTTTAAACTTTTGAAAACACCATGTTGAGACAAGTGTAGTATACAGATTTTAGACAGACCCAGCTCATAGTTTACCAATATTGCAGAACAAGTCAAACTCGGGAAATAAATAAAGAAAAAAAAGAACTACTACATCTTACATGTGAGATTTGTTTAGAGGGATTATCAATAATCCATATTTCATTTATTTAGAGGGACCAAAATTATAGTCCATCAATATTGCAAAAGGCACAAACAAAGAAATAAATAGAACACATGTTGCATTCTATTATTCAGTGCTGATTATTTTTGTATGTTTTGATTGGATCATGTCAATAGATTACTTGGAATTATACAGATCCATGATCCCATACAGTAGCATTTATTTAAAAAAAATGTTTGACATCTATAATTGTAGTAACATTAAAATTGTAAAAGATTATTTAGCATCAGGAAGGGAATGCATAATCAGATAATCTGCTTAGTGTATGGCATCTGTCATTCCGCAATGAAAAGTCCAGTGTTAAGTCAAATTTTAAATAAGCCAATCCAGGAATAAACACTTAAGTAATGTAAGTGATTCCAGTTGTCTTTTGTGACATAAAAACACATTTATGGTCAGTAGAACTCATGATTAAGCCATTACAAAAAATGTAAAAATAACTGGTCGAAGATTGTGCATTTGTATTATGATCACAGTTTGTCTACAAATTTTCGGAACAAAAAATTAAAAAAAAACCCAAAGTACATGTATTATAATAAATTTTTTATAGACATTCCGAAGTTATAGAGAAATGTTTGAAGAACAGAAGGTTGCTATAGACCAGAGATATCGTCAGCTGTTAGAGGATGCCATACAGGATGCCGTGTTCTTGTCCAGTAGGAACAATGAGTTACAGGAAGAAAGCAAATCACTGAGACAGTGTATGTGTAATACAAATTAATTGTAAATAGAAAAAAGGGATAATGGATTAATGTTGATGAGACAATCCTTTAACAAACAAGAAAATTACAAGAAGTCGTTTTCAGACCTCCAACATGTATATATACTGTGAAAGTACTATTTTCAAGGGGTTCCAATTTTGTTGAAACCAGAAAAGTAAGGTCCCAACTAAATATATGTATCAAATTGGATACCACAAATTTAAATACCCATGAAACAGTGATTTTAATGGAAACCATGAAAATTGATGTCCACGAGTAAAAGTATTTCCACTGTATATAAGGTTTCCCCTTCAAATTATGGTTATAGAAATTGCTGAAAACATAAATAAAGACCTTACATACATCATGCCTGTCCAGTTAGGTCAGTTTACTTTAAATGTTGTAGAAGATATGTTTTGGTAGATCCACTATGATCTTGATCATTGTTGAACACCTATTCCTCAATTAGTTGTAAAAATTGCTGCTATGTACATGTATTACAAAAATAGCTTCAATCCATAACAACTCAAGTGTTACCATTCAGTTTACTTGAGATTCCATCATTAGTTTATATGGTAAGGATAAAATGGTTGCACCAGTGTAGCTGTAAATTAAAATGACTAGGTTGAAAATTAATTGAAACTGATTTTGAAATAGATGAAAGCATTTTTTTTAACAGACTGAGAAATAGATATTATACAATATTTTATGGTTATAGTAGATACAGTAAAAATATATTTATTTTCACTAAGTTCGATGATAGTAAAGTGCATTGTATGTCCTGCATTTGTGTCGCCTGCACACATAATGTTGGGCGACATATAGGGATCACTTTAGTCGTCTTGTGTCGTCATTGGCGTTGTTGTTGGCATTGTTCGTCCAACACTTTTCTCAGTAATTTAAAATCACAACCACTTGAAATTTTGTATGTGACTTCAGTATGGGGTTTATTATTGCGCTTATTGAATTCAGGTCTGTTGGACTTCTTCTTCCTGTTTTAATACCGACTTGGAACATTTCTCCACAAACCGTCAATAGTAAAAATTTTCGTTACATTTTTCTCAGTAACTACAAATCATAGCCACTTGAAATTTTGTATGTGTCTTCAGTATGGGATTCCCTATTGTGCTTATTCAATTCAAGTCTGTTGGACATGTACTTCCTGTTTAACAAGTTATAGAAATTTATGAATCCAGTGGAAGACTCACAATTTATTCCAATAAAAATAAGAACAAAATGAGTAATCTCTATGAAGACGATTTATATGCATACTGCAGTTTGGATCGATTCACTTCAATGAATTTGAAAAGGATGATCAGAGGTTTCAGTGTTAAACAAGTGTCCTTGGCTTGTGGCTTATGACCCTCATAAACAGAGCATCATCTAGCTGCAGAATTTTTTTTTTAGAAAAAATGTAACTCTACCCAATTAAGAATTCCTTTCAACAAATTGAAGGTGGTTTGTTGCTTGGCTAAATAACTTGTCCCTTCTAGATAAATCATCATTTTCACTTATCATCCAGTCATTTTTTTAACCCAATACCTGATCGAGTAAATAATTATCTCCCACTCTCAGCAGATAGTTAAATAAGCTTGTGACTTTTTCAGCAGTGGGAGTTGATTGAATTACTGTGAGAAATTTTTCCTATCATTTGATGTCTTTTTTCTTTTACATGAAATGCATACTCCCTAAAGCTCGAATGTTGTTCTTTATCAAATTGAAAATAATTTACCACTTCTACTGGACCATGAATCTACATATAACTTGTTCTGGTCTCGATATTGCCTAAATATTGTTATCCTCTAGATATGACCAAAATATTGTTCCCATCTAGATATGACCAAAATGTTGCTGAGTAGATTTTAAACAATCATTAAGGTGGTTCGGGGGTCTTAAATCTGTCAGATTGAATTTTTTTATATTTTCATGATTTACCCTTTGTTATAAGGGCATACAAAAAATGAAATAAAAATTGGGGGGTCGCTGGCCATATAATAATGAAAAATGTCATGTAAAAATCTGCTATTTTGGTTGAAATAAGAGGGCAAATAAGCAAATTTTAACAAAATTTTAAATTATTTTAGTTACATCAGATAGATTTTTTTAAAATTTGGTAAATGATAAGCTTATTCACTGCCCTTCAATTTCCATGAGAAAAATTTTGGGGTCACTTAACTTATTTTTGAATAAATCAGGAAAAACTGATTTTTTTGCTATTATTTCTATACAAATTTTCTCCGCTTAATTGGCTAGGAGTTTCCTGAAAAGTTCAGTATTCTGCATGGTTACGGAATGAAAATGGCATATTTCATTAAATTAAACTATTATAAGACATTGGAAGTGGTTTCGGCAACATTCACATAGTGAATTCCATTTTTTGTCCCATGAGCAAGAATTATGCACAATTTTAAATTCCTGTACTACCTTAATCAATCAACAAGAGGTGTTTGGATTCCACTTAAACATGGGAATTTCCATCCATTCATATATACATGTACATGTATGTTCAATTTATTTCTGCTTTTACAGATGTAGCAGAAATGAAGGATGTGATCACAAAACTTGGAGGCAGGATTCCTTCAGAACCAGGGATGACAACTTAGACAAATTCAGGGGCAGGATTCCTCATTGGAAAGAGACTACAGCTAATAGAAAGCTTATACCAATCGTCTAACTTTTACATGTAAATTTACATTCCATTTTATATAATCTGAGGCAAAAAAGAATCTTGTTAGCTTCTCAGGCCATTTTTTCAAACTTTAATGAGGGAGAGAGTTTATTTATTCAGCATGCCAATACTGTAAACAAGGCTCAATTACCTAAAAAAATTCTGAAATAGTGTATTGGGATGTTTCCATGTGTTCCACAGTAAAACATGAATTCTTAATAAGAAAGTAAATATTTCCCTGCCATGTTTTAAACCAAAATAGCGAACAATAGCTGACTCAAAAGTAACCAAATATATGATATACATTCATTTTGCCTAATTAACAATTTTTTCTTTTTGTCCCCCAAATCAGCTCCTTATCAAAGTTTTTACATTGCAGGAAAGTGGGATGAGAGAAAGCCTTAGAACTTGATTCTTTTTTTGCCTTAGTACATTTGTTATTTTTGTCCATTGATATAACATTTTTTGCCGTCCAAAATTTAAATAGTTTTTATTATATTTATATGTTTATTAATATTGATAAAGTGCTGGCCACTTTCTTAGCTTTATATACAAACATGTACTGAATTAATATTTATAGTTTATACATACAATAAGGATAGGTTGACTTTCCTACCACATGAAGGAAAATTTTTCTTTTGTAGAATCTCAAATCTTTACTACTAACAAAACTTTTATATGTATATTAGAACCAATTGCTGCCTCTAGAGTTTTATTTTACTTGAATTTTTTTTTAGTTTAATTTTTTTTTTTTTGGTGTTATTTATGCAACAATTGATATGAAGATCCAGAAATACATGTATTTACAATTACTTAATTTAAAAAGGTTGCTGTCAACATATTATTATATAGCAAGTTAAATGTTTATGTGCTTGCTAAATGTAGTAAGGATTGTTGAAATACTTCAACATTGTCTGTATATATACAAAGATCAGGTATTACATCTCTTCCTCGAATGGCCATTTTGTATCAAATCATATTAACTTCGTAGTGTTGAATATATATATTTTATTTATCTAGTTGTTTTAAGATATTTTTCATCTCTAAAATTTAAAAAAAATTACAAATCTGTGTAATGAACATGTAGGTAATAATAAAATTTACAGGATAACCATGATCTATATTAGGATCTGAAGAGGAAAATTCAGAACACAGTTTTTTTTCTTTTTAGACATTTCAGTAGATATTTTCTATATCTATAAAATGGCTATCTACATTTTAATGTAATCCCATAGGAATATTTTAAAATCATGCTTGATCTAATCTTGTCCAACTTATTAACTTTACTTCCCCCAAATTTTGACATCATCTAATCAGAATCATTTTGGTAACTAATGTATTGCCTATGTTTGTAACTTACTACTTTTTCATAATATCGGCTTTATGAATTTAAATCTACAGGTATGATTTTGTTTCCTGCTATTTAAGTGATTTCCACTATGGAATGGTCCACTATGATTTTTATATTAAATAACAGTTTCTTCTGCTGGTTGGCCATTTCTACTTTGTTGGTGATGTCAGCAAAATTATTTCTACGTCTTTATATACATGTACCGGTACATGTAAACATTGTGCAATATTAAATTCTGTTATTTGTTGAATTTGCAATAATTGAAATTCACAATAGATTAGTACTTATTATATCATACATTCCCACATTCTTATAGTATGGAGGCAAAAGTATAGGAGAAATATATATATATGGGTACACATCTATTTGTAGAAATCAACTTTCAAAAAATGTCATTGAAGTGAATATGGCAAAAACTTGGACACACTCTTGCTGTAGAGACAATCAATTCATAATATTCTGTAAATTTTGTAAATTCAAAAAAAAAAAAAAAAGATCTACCAGTAGGTTTAAAATGAAAATCATTGATTTTTATGTGAAAGTATGAAAACATATTTTCTATTCAACAAGATATGAAATTTTTCCATGTTTTGCTATGTTTACAGTTCTAATATACTTTAAATCTGAACATATGATATTTCTGGTTCTGTTCATTATGTTGAATCAAATATGTTATGGATAATCACAAAGTACAGTTTTCTGTGATATTGAATATTTTTATTAATTCATTGTACAATAGTAGAATAATTTTGTTTATATTCTTTTGATCAATTACACATTTTAAAGCAATTGTTATTTTATAGTAAAAATAAACAAGATATGTAATTTTTGTTTTCTTCTTTTCTGTCTTACTTATCAAATTTAATTTGTATAAAATTCACAAATTTTGATGGGTTCATCCAAGGACTATTATTATCAAATTTTGATTAAATTGTTCACATAGTTAGATCTTTTAATGTATTTCCCGTAATAATAATAATAATAATATACAATTACGGCCCTCTGAAGAGGTGAATATCTAAAATTGTCAACCGTACTAGGGTTATTTCCCCGAGGGCTTTAGCCCGAGGGAAATAACCCTAGTAGGTTGACAATTTTAGATATTCACCTCTTCAGAGGGCCGTAAATGTTTTATTATACCAAACAAACAATGGATAAAATAATTGAAAAAAAAAATATTTACATGTATGTAAAATAATGAAATCACTTGATTTTTTTCCCTTGTTGATATCACATTTAGTTAAACATATTTTCCTTGTATTTCTTAGTTTTCATGGATTTTATCGAGTAAATATGAAACCAAGAAATATAAATATCATTGTCAGTGTTCCGACATAACACGAAGTCTTGCCCAAACCGATATCTCTGGGAGAAACTTGAACTAATCTTGGATTTACGCTAGTTTGACACATCATATATACTTGGAGCATTGCCATCGGTCTTCGTGGCCTTAAGTGTCGATTATGACGTCATGATTTCCATTGAAAAACAGGGAATGCAATCCACGTAAACTAAGTCCCACGATAACCCCTGATCAGACGGTAAATCACTCTTTCCTTATTTTGTTCCCTTGCTTAGAATAATCTTACCTTATTTGTTTATGAAATCAATTTTTATATCCGTAAGTTTGATTCGGTGTTGCTTATCAACCATTCATTCCTCATGGTCATTGATTTGTCACTACAATAAACTGTTATGTCGACTTGGAAGAACCGCCACTGAATTGAACGCACTTTCTAGTACACGTACAGTTACCATAATGCATTCTCTAAGCCCATAGTAATGAAAGATTGAACATCTTCACAAAACAATGAACCTAAATAAAACATTTCTTTTGTTTTTTTTCCCATATAATCATGAACCTATATCGCTTTTAGTGATAGCAACATCCATTTCCTTCTGGAAATGCCTAGACGGGCCAAACCTTTATCCCTTCAAGCCTTCTCGTGTTTCAAAGTTGAATTCCCTGTCATGATTTGTCAAAAGAATATTGCGCAAAGCATGCAAATGCCATTTTTGTTGCCTTTTTAGTATTGTTGGTGTCCTTAATAGCTAGGAGCTGGTCCAAATACTCATATGGGTTGAACTGACAAACCTGACACTGGCAGCTGCCATTTGTGTACAAACGATCATGACGTAATTAAAATGGGAGACAATTCAGAGTAAACTGCAACCAGAGGCTACCAAAATCCGACCGATAACATCCTTATATCTAATTATATCAATACAAATCGATATTTTTAGGTTTTTTTTTATGAAAATACTATAAAATTTCACAAAACATGGTTAACCACCATACATTTAAATTTTCAAGGGTTATTCACCGGTGAATAATTTAGGATATTCCATGGACATGAGTATTTGGTATAGGTTATTCAACCTTTGTGCCAATTTCAAGAAAAATATCCAGATTATTTTATGTCATGTGACTTTATTTGAACCAATAGAATCAATTACTTATTATGTAAGGTATAATAATAATAATAATAATTTTCTTTATTTGAAGAGGGTAACTGAATTAGTTTACACTAATCTAACTTCAGGTCCTCATAAAACACAAAATAATGACATAGTAATACAGTAAAATATTTTACATACAAAACATATATATAAAAAATCATATAATAGAATGTTCAAAAAGATATTTAAAACATTTGCTGTAGGGAACTTTTTTAAACAAAACTGTATTTTGGTCATGGCTGGTGGCCTTCTCAGATGAGGTAAATCGTAAAACTCAAGAACTTTGAAGGTGACCACCAAAGGACTAGTGTGATCAAATTTGGTTAAAATTGTTCAAATAGTTTCTGAGGAGAATATCTTTGAATGCATTTCTCATAAGGTTCTATGTTAAACTATGTTCCCCTCTTGTGGCCACTTTGAACGAACGATGTGCAATTTTTTAAAATCACAATCTGAAGGGGACCACACATAACTATTATGATCAAAATTTTTCAAGCAATTTTAGAAGACAGAACCTTTAAAGGTCATATGTTGAACGATGTTCCTTGCTGTTGGTCATCTTGGATGAGGTACATCATTAAAACCAAAAACTTTGAAGGCG
>MJUU01040156.1:7588-23799 GCA_002080025.1 Modiolus philippinarum
AATTTATATTACAGCTACAAGTTTCTTTACTGTTTATGAGGCTGGATCACAGGAAGGTTGGGTGTTCCTGATGTATGATGCTATAGACAGTCTACCACAAGAACTGGCATATATATACTTTATATCATTAATATTTCTTATGGCCTGGCTAGTAAAGGTAATTTTCTTCAAAAGGTATTTTTATCTATCTATTCATAACTGTACCTGTACATTTAGTAAGCGCAACAGATATCAAGAAGTTTTACTGAAATGAAACTGATGTCATTTTTGTGATTAGGAAAGGTCTTGCTTCAAAACAGTGGTTCTGACAATTTCTTTGTCAAGAAAATTGTTGTCTTGACAACAGTGATGAAGAAAACTGCTGACAGTGGAATAATGATATCCTCAACTCTGGATTTCTCAAATACAATGATAAAACAAACTACAATATACATATTTTCACTCTGTGTTTCTATGTTTTAGAACTTGATATCCCATAAACCTCTTATGAGACATTAATTTAAATGGAGTCTTGTTGTTGTAACTGTGCAGTACATTTCATAAAATTCTTTATTATTTAGTTTATTAGAAGGCCATTGAAACCCATGAAAGATTAAACTTGGATATTTGCTAGTAACACTACATAGCAATTTGTATAATAATGCATACTTGCAATTAATTCATGATTAGTAAAAAAATAAAGTGAGATGATTTTATAATTCTGTTACTTGTATACTGTACTATTACAAATATGCATATGTATTATTCACAGAATGCTAATTTTAGTACATTGTACTGAATATATACTTATTAAAACTGTTCTTACTTTTTCAGAACATTTTCATAGCTGTTATTATTGAATCAGTAGCAGAGATTCGTGTTCAGTTCCAACAAATGTGGGGACCTCGAGGTAGTGCTGCAGACTCTGACTCTTCACAGGTATTATCATTACCCCAATTTTAGTTATACAAATCACTTGGTTGTGCTGGGAAAATGAGGTAAGGGGAATCAAGACACATGTAGTAAAAGTTTTCATTAGTATAGGGATATTGAAATTGTAATTTTGATAAGACCACATAAGAAGTACCCTAGATCATCATTGCCTCCCTCCCAAATTTTTCAACCCTGAAAAAAATGTTTTTCTTTGCTCAGTTATGGTCATTTTCTTTAGAATCTAAAGCATTTTTTACTATAACTGATAAAAAATAAAAATCACTTGCCTGGATTGGATGAAGATCTAGGAATTTTTTATTACGACCTATTGGTTATAAATTCAAATTTCTTAAATTAATGAACATGTGCATATGGTCTCTAACACTAACATTGTTTCCCCTGTATTACACATATTTCTCAAATCAAGATAGTTAAATTTTTCACATTTCAATGTTTGAGAATTACTGAGAACTTTAAAATGCTAAAAATTCAACTATCAAGATTTGAGAAATTATTGTAATGTATGAAAAAACAATGTTAGAGATTGTTTCTTTAATTCCAACTCGATTTATATGAAGTTAAGTGATCTCCTAGGTCTTCATTCTCAAATATGCCACCATTTTATTTCTACCATCATTGCTATGTGTATCATTGCCCATTTATTTAAAGGGATGTTGAGTATAATATTTCTAATAAATATATCGTATAACATATACATTTAACTTTGATGGCTCCAAATTGCAATAACTCGATCACCATGGATGCCTCGAACCCTATTTCTGGATCCTATGCTAGAATTTAAACACAAAAATCATTTCGCCAGAAAATAATTCAGGTGTAAATATCATCAACATCTGGCTGACAATTTCTAGAAATTGACACAATACCGTATTTTACGGGCTAAAGGTCGATAGGGGGTATAGGTCGAGGGCACCCTTTTTTGGGGAAAATTTTGGAACAGTTATCAGATAGGTAGAAGGCGCCGTATAGGTCGATAGCAGCAGTCGATTTCTGGACGGTAAGTATGGTAAGTATGAGCTCTTCCATCTCAATAAATGGTCTATTGATACAATGTATTCTTGTTTATTTGTAAAAAATAAAATTGTACCAAGATTTGTTTGTGTTTTATTTATTATTTTTTTGTCAATTTAATTGTCAATCAAGAAATGAACTCATTTTCGAATCTTCAAGTTAATTATAGTGCTGTCATAACAAAGTTCCAATTAACTGTCCCAAGCTGATTTTGGTAGTAAGATCTTTTTGATCGTCCTAATTGCGAAGCCATAAAAGTGTCAGTATCTTGTCGTCAATGACCTGATTGATTAGGGGTATGACCAGGTGTTCGAATGATGTGACAATCGAGTTAATTAGACAATACTGGAGGCTATTTTTACCTTGTAATGAATGTTTTATTTCCAGTGTGAAAGTTCCTTGTCAAAATTCGTTCTGACAAAACCCGACGACTGATGAAATATACGTATTTGACCTTGTAGGACCGACTGCAATACCAGTTACTCGGCATGTTTTGTTCACCTGTGTGAATGCGCATGTGTAGTGTAGTGTAAGAGTTTTTGTTCTTTTGTCATATTATAGTGCAAACAAAGAATAAAGATCAAGAAATTTTTGTTTCTAATATTTTTATTCCTCAATCACATACATATATGATAAAGAGATAACAATATTATAAACAAAACCATTAGATTGAAGGATATAAGGAATTTAAGAGACACCATGCTTTTTTAACCAACAGAACAAGAAATATCAGCGAAATCTGTTTTTAATATTTTTATTCCTAAATCACAACCATGTATGATAAAGGGATAATAATATTATAAACATAAATAAAGAATATAAGGGACTTAAAGAGATACCATGCCATTATAACCAATAGAAAAGAAACCTCAACGAAGCTTTGTTTCCAATATTTTTATTCCTAAATCACAAAAAATGACTTGGGGATATAAATATTATAAACAAATATGAAAAATTCACCCATAGAGTACTGTATGTCAATCGTAATATATATATATATATTGAAAACAAATTAAGAAACAATAAGTCGTGTGTTTAAAGATATCTTTTATCATATTTATCAAACATATCAAATATATTAAATAACAAGCACTGTCATTAATTATGTCAATAATCATCTTTAAACGTTCACAATTCATGTTTAAATACATAACAAGCACTAATCAAAATATGAATCATGTTATCACACTAATTGATTAAAGTTAACACATTTGCACTAAGCATATACTATAATATATACTTATAATATTTGAGCACTAATGTTCATTTTAATCGGTCTCAAAACCATTAAAGTCTGAATCTTCAACATCGCTGTCAAACAGTGAGGCAATGGCTAGAGGTAGCTCGTCGATATCGTTGACTGGTTGTTGATCATCTTCTGGTAGTTCTGGAAGGTCGATGATTTCTGCTTTGATGAAACCGTTGATGATAGCAGTTTCGGGTACGGCTGCCCATGCATCTTTCACCCACTGAACTACTGTAGGGTATGAAGCTCTTTGCATACGGCCTGTGTTGGTGTAGCTCTTGTCGCCGTTGGTCATCCATTCCTCCCATATCTTGCGGATTTCAGATTTAAAGCACCGGTTTACCGAGATATCTAACGGCTGGAGCAATTTGGTGAGGCCCCCGGGTATGACGGCAGGTATAGATCCAGTTGCTTTGATGCGGTCTTTGGTGATGTCAATTATATGACTTTTCATGGAGTCAAGTACCAGTAGAGATTTTTGCTGTCTGAAGAAGCCACCGGGTTGTTTTACATAACAAGTTGCTAACCACTTCTCCATAACGTCGTTGGTCATCCAGCCCTTCTCATTTTGGTCGACTACAACACCAGTTGGCAATTTGTCTTTAATTTGAGTTTTATGTTTGAAAACCATCATGGGTGGTAGTTTCTTTCCACTGGCTGTACATGCAAGTACTACGGTAAATGAAGCTTTTTCGTGACCAGTTGTTTTTATGGTGACGGAACTGGTGCCTTTTGAGTCGATGGTTCTGTTCATTGGTATGTCGAAGGTGATGGGTACCTCGTCCATGTTTACAATACTGTCATTGTTGATGTTGTGTTTAGTAATCTGTTCCTTTACAAATGATCTGAAGGAGTCAAGTTTCTCTCGGTGGTCGGCGGGTAGTTGTTGTGCCAGTGTTGTACGTTGTCTTATGGCAAGGTTTTTTCTCTTCATGAAAGGATAACACCAGGTAGGATTGCCGGTAAAGTTGTCTATGTTTAATGTTTTGGCGAGTTCGGTAGCCTTCATTCTAAGTTGGACGGTGCTGAGTCCCCTGAATGCTGCACGCTGCTCCAAGACGAAGTCTTCCAGTTGGTTTTCCAACTTGGGCCAGTGGGCTTTGCCGGATCTGAAGGCTTTTTTGGTTTTTTTGGTAGTGCGTAGGACGTCTTTCTGTTTTCTCCAGCCACGGACAACTTTCTCGCTGACACCATATTTTCTCTGGGCTGCCATATTACCGCCGTTCTCCTCTGCGTAAGTAATAACTTCCAGCTTAAAAGCTGCAGTATACGACCGTTGTGACTGTGTTGGAGGCATTGTACTGATATGACAATGTTGAAAATTTACGCCCTTTTAAAGCCACTGAGTGGATTGAAATTTTTAACTGTAAAAACAAAAAATCTAAAACCGCTTGTAATTGGTCTTAATTGGCGGGATCAAATAAAAAAGGCTTAGATTGGATTCTTTAGTACTGTTAAATAATTATTTATTGGCTAATTATCAACCACTCTTGATTGGCATTAGTAAAGTTTATTGATTTACAATCAAAACATTTATTTGTTACTCTAGTTATCATTGGATAATCGATTTTATTATTTTTTAATCAAATTTTATTCTCTTTTTAATTTTTAATAATTGTGAAAAGTTCTGAAATCTCCTAGCCAACGATAATAATCAACCGTATCTAATTCATAGTTGTACCGACATCCGTTCGCGATTATTATAAAACAAACACTTCCTCCTCTGCAAACGGGGCAAATAAAAGAAAACACTTGATGATATCAACACTGATTGAATCGTTTTTATTGTTTATCTTAGTAGGCAAATCGACCACAGCTTTGAATGGTCTGTTAATAAACTACTCCCATTCATTACTTTGGCGCAACAATGAAAGGGTTTCAGTACACATTTTTGCCAACAAAAAAAATTAGATTTTTGCATCAGATAGGTCGAAACAGCGGAAAGGTCGGGGATGTCATTGTCAGGAAAAAAAGTCTCGACTTATACGCCGTAAAATACGGTAGTTAGTAACATATGATTGGCCATTCACTAACTGAAAATAATCCCCTTGTTACCTATGATTTTGATAACACATTAATGAGGAGGTATCTAAATTTGCTAGAAATTTGAGAAATGAATACAAAAAACTTTTCATTAATCTAATCAAATATCTTAAATTAGAATTTTTGTTAAAATGCATGTACCAAACAGCTAAATACAAAGAAACCTGTCTTGACCAAACACTTTCAGAAGTTTTTGTTTCATTTAGACATGATTTATATTAACGAGGATGAATAAGTGGTCATTTGTTTAACCTGCTGATGTCATTTCTCTGGAGATCCAGCAATTTACAACTTTAACAATATGTGAATATATTTTTATCTTTATAGGTGATAAGTTCAGAAGGAAACATGTGGAAAATGGTACTGATAGATGAAAATAAAGCTAAAGGTCTTGCACCACCATTCTTCCAGAAAATACTATGTTCCAATGCATTTCACACATTTATATTATGTTTGGTACTAGCCAGTGCTATAACTGGAGCTAATCTGGCATTTGACCACAAGACCAAGTTTAATGATGGAGTACCAGATGGATTTTATTATGCTGAGGTAACTTGATAAATGCATGTACAATTTTGGCAATTTTTGTCACACTGAATTTTTACATGTATAGATACGATGAATATTCATGTAATAAAAACTTTATGTGAATAGCTGTGTATAATTTGTCCTTCCTTGTCTTTTCCTTGTTTAAAAAAGACAAAACTTATTTTGCACCATGAAATGATCGTATTTTCTTGCCTTATATGGGAGTAAAGTTGTTGACTTAAGTTTCCTTCTCGACAGCAGAATAAAGACATACAACCAGAATTGTACTGACTGGTAATCCTGATTTATTGTACCGGTACTTCGTTTGCGGGGGTACAAAAAATGTACATATATAGGAATCACCATGTCTGTCCATCCGTCCCCTTTCGTGTCCGGACCAGAACTTTTGTACCGTAGCACCTAGAATTATCAAACTTGTTGTGTGGATGTATCATGGGAAGACGATGTGTCNCAAAAAATCGTCGGTAATTTTCTTTGATGTTGGGTCAATTAATAAATGCCGGTGAAAGTCGGACTTCCACCAGAATTGTCGGAGTTTTAGTGTCCTATTTGTGTTTCAAAAGAAAATACAAGTTTTAGGATAATATCAAGAGGAAAAATTAACTCAATGACAATCGGGTTTCGTGACTTCCCTAGACCGAATAATCTGTCGTTTACAAAGCTACTGTATCATTCTATATTTATCTTTTACTGATCTGACTTTTATCTTTATTTTTTATTTTTTATATTGCTTTAAAAAATAAAAATAAAAAGTCAGATCAGTAAAAGATAAATATAGAATGATACAGTAGCTTTGTAAACGACAGATTATTCGGTCTATGACTTCCCTTTCAAGAATCGTATTTCCAAACGTATTAATAAATGCCACAAATAAACCAGAGGCTCCCAGGAGCCTGTATCGCTCACCTGGTTTTCAGTTGCCACAATCAAGGTAACAATTTAAGTTATACAGTTAATCTTCAGTTTCTCAAACTTTCGTACGTCCAACACCTCCAATATCTTGAACTGTTTTTAAAGTCTGATCATGTTTTATTATATTTCTTTGTTGGGATTTTTCGATAAAAANTGTTTAGGATTGTATGGATATTTACGGAGGTCTTTACACAAATTTGAGTTGTTATTGGCCATTGGTACAACCCTACACCTAATTCCTGATTTGTACAGGACACAGTTTACATACTTTCAGGTATGTGAAAACACTGATTCACTAGGACAAGGTACACAAAGGCTGGAAATTAGGCCTAAAATTCAACTTGAATGAACAATATGTTAATAACTATAAAAGTACTTTAGTGAATCATATTTTTAAGTTACATATGTTATTGTAGCCTAAACACTTGTTAATCATACCTAAAATAAAATCTACAATCCGAAAAAAAGTCTTACAAAAAAAAAACCAAAACAAAAGAAAAAAAGCCAAAGAAAAACATACAGAAAAAAATAATAATAGTTACTTGTTTTATACATGTATAATTCAGTTTCATCATCAAACACCAGATAAAGTCATTTTGTCACAGCCATTTTTAGAATGGTCAGAATTCTGCATTTTTGGAGGTTTTGTAACTTAACCCAGATTACATAAGTCTACACATTAAATGATATAGTACAAAAAATTAAATGTTTGACACGTATATTGTAAATTTTTGCTGCATGAATTTACATAAAAGTAACTTAACTTGAATTCAGATGAAAGTTACTAATAATGCAAAGATTAAAATTTTCGAATTGTTAGGTAGGACATTTGTATTTTCAGAATAACCATTACTATTATAGGTGTATTTGTAAATGTTTGAGTTACATGTATTTTAAGAGTTGATACCTATGAAAATGTGTTCAGAGTATAAATAAAGTTGTCTCTGATAAAAAGGCAACTGAAAGGCCAGACACAGGTTATGGTTTCAGATTTAAATGAAGTTTGTAATAATTGATTGGGGTTTATTTTATTTCTACATCCAGGTACTGAGAGTTGTAAGATTGATAAAAGCCTCCCCAATGCTTGAAGACTTTTGTTTCAAGGTAAGTTACAGTCAAACTTGCCTTGAATAAGCAGTCACCTGATTTTAAAGGTAACTTTTTATAGTTCCCTTCGTAGTATATTTCATATATTAATTAAACCTCATTTAAAAGGCCACCTTTCTTCAAAGGCCAGTTTTACTCCATCCCAAAGGTGACTTCTTAAGTCAAGTTTCACAGTATTTAGCTCACCTGTTTAGCCAGGTTGAGCTTTTGTCAACACTTTTCATCTGTCATTAGCCAACAGCAGGGACATACTTTAAAGGTCTATTGCCTTAGATTAAAAGGAGACCCTTTAACATAGAGTTTTATTGCATTGTCTGACAGCCATTGTCTAGTTGAGCTATACAGGCTCAGTCTAAGGGGCTCTTCTTTATCAAAGTGTTAGTAGAATAATTACATTTTTCCATGTAAGTATAAACTAACATCATTTATCTTAAAACATTGCTGCAGCAATGCATCGATTGATTGATTAATCATTGTTTTAAGCAGACTTCAGCAGTACTTCTGCATTACACCATACAAGACCTGTTATTTTTAGACATCTATGAGAAGTGTGTGTTTCTATACATTAACCAATATACAGCTCAGAAATTGTAGGGGAAGTTAAACGTACGGCAAATCCCGACATAAGTGACTTGACTTTCAAACCATTGCAAATGAAATAAGGGATATGGAGACTTCAAGGATGTGATTCTTCTGGGAATTTCAAGATTTCTGCTTATCTGTTTTGTAGTATTATACTTAAGCATTGGCTAATTTTCTGCAATTTCCATGGGTCAATAATATCTGAACTCACATCCCTGTGGAGTAAAAATTCCATTCTATATAGAGAATAAAAGGGACTTAAGTATTCTTTCATGTTGGTGTATTCTTCAATAATGAGCACATTACTCATACCACTTGGGGAACTATTAATGCACCAAAGCACCGCTTGAGCAGTTTTTTATGCCAACTGTCAAATTGTGTTATATACTGGCAAATCACAATTATTGAAATATATTTATGCCTTTGCATTGATTGTGAAAATGTTAGGGAGGCAACTTTTTATGCCCCCCCAACAATAAGTTGGGGGGCATATTGTATTACCCCTGTCCGTCCGTCCGTCCGAGGGGGGTACATGGTTTGTCTGTGCAATTACTCCTACAGTTTTTATGCTAGAAAGTTTTATTTTGCAGATCATTTGTACCTATATTGAAAATGCGCATGTGAAAAGGATTTTGATTTTGGTGCATTTTTGTTAAAAATATACATTGTTGAACTTAGTCATTTTTGGTGATTTTTCATAGAGGGTACATAGTTTGTCCGCACAACTCCTCCCATAGTTTTGATGTCAGAAAGTTTTTATGTAGCAGATCATTTGTACCTTAATTGAAGATGTGCATGTGGTAAGGATTTTGATTTTGGTTCAATTTTGTTGAAAATATACATTGTTGAACTTAGTCATTTTTGGGTGATTTCATAGTAGAGTGTACATAGTTTGTCCGCGCAACTCCTCCTATAGTTTTGATGCCAGGAAATTTTTATTTTGCAGATCATTTGTACTTATATTGAAGATGTGCATGTGGTAAGGATTTTGATTTTGGTTTTTTTTTGTAGAAGATATACATTGCTGAACTTAGTCATTTTTTGGGTGATTTCATAATAGAGGGTACATACATGTAGTTTATCTGCGCAACTCCTGTAGTAATGTGTTAAGCGGGGGCATCATATGTGTCTTACAGACACAAATATTACTAAGAAATCCCAACTTGATTCAACCTTGCGCGGGGGCATGTCATCCTCTAGTTTTACCTTGTATATAGATCTGTCCAATCTCTCCATTGTCTCAGAGACAAAGACTTTTTCTTCAAGTTGAAATTGACACTTGCCTTATGTATGTAAAGCTATACAAGTATATATCTTTCTGTTATGTGATATATATTTGTAGATATTTGGACCTGGTAAGAAGTTGGGAAGTCTGATAATGTTGACTATAAGTTTACTGATTATTGCCTCCAGTATCAGTCTACAGTTGTTCTGTAATATCAAAGATTTTGACAAATTCGCTACATTTCCACAGGTAATATATTTTCCATTAATTTTGACAATTTGTTTTAAATAATATTCTTACACCTAGTCTCAAATTTAAAGAGTCATTTATGGTAAAATAGATTTTATTTGGATACTGATACAAGTGTAGATTTCAAAATTCAAAATGAAAAATTTATTATTACCAGTATTAGTTTATTCAGTGAATTATTTTACATAAAATAATTCTTTTAAAAAGTTTATGCTTTTGATGCAGTTTTTCGGTTTGAAAAATATTAATTTATTTCGTTACAAAACATACTTATTTTGAATCAAGGTAAAATATGAAATATATATACTGTATTCAGTATGGATACAGACTTTTCCAGAATTACCAATTATGGCCTATAGAAAACCAAGAAGCATACGAGACATCCTAGTAAAATCAAAAATAAAGAATAAACCCCAATCGCCAGGTGGTTACAATCCTTGCAAACGTAACAACTGTAAGTGCTGTAAATCTGCAGTCATTGGCGATTCATTTAAAAGTAGTGTCACCCAAGAAACTTACAGAATTTTCTCACCTGTATCTTGCAAAACCAAAAACTGCATCTATTTATTGGCGTGTGGTTCATGCAGTTTACAATATGTTGGACAAACTACCACCTGTTTCAACATCAGGTTAAACAACCACAGTTCATTTCATAACAAAAAACAAAACTGTCCTGTCACGCGCCATCTCCAAACGACAGGACATACTTTTGAAGACATCAAAGTACAGATCATTGAAGAAAACGATCAATGGGATGACTCAACAAGGGATTTGCGGAAAAATTTTTGGGTCCACCAGCTTTGTACTTTAGAACCAAACAGTCTTAACGAACGTGACCAAATGAAATTCAACAGTAACAAAAAATGAAATGAATATTTTTTCAGCGAAAACAATTATGTTGACATCTTTTTATTATATATTTATTTATTATTTATTTATTTTCTACTTTATATTACATAGTTAGCTTTTCTATGTCACAAAGAACGAAAATATCAATTTTCATTGTTAGTGTAATGAAACCAACAAAAACTTTTTTATCGCACATGCAAACACGTGCATAGAGAATTAATCAGCCTGACGAAGCCTGTGGAAAGGCAAAAATTTGCTGTAAATTTAACATCAATTTACGTTTTAGTGTGGTTATAATTATTTTACACAGACACTTATATTATTCCTATTTTTATTTAATTGTATCAGCCTTCTGTTGGCAGATCCGACACTCAAATTAAAACAAGGTTGTTTAGGTTGCTATTTTTAGACAATTGTATTCAGTATGGATATATACATTGCTATAAGATCAGTAATTTGATCTGTTTATTCCTCAAGAAATAATTCTTCTTCATATGTCATAAGAGTGCTGCTATGTTAATAGGCTAAAACACAAGTTACAGTTAACTTGTATGCTGCTCATATATTGCTAGAAGCTGAAAAGAGCTTGAAATATAAAAGCTTATAATAGTGCACCTATTATGGAACTTTCTGTCATTGATTGCCAGATATTCCGACTCGCTAGCCTTTTGTGACAGTAATTGGTCAATAAAGTCTTTCCTTGAAGAATATTGTATTATTCTGTACATTGATTATTGTAAGGTCTGAAAATCAAAGTTTGCAATTTTTAATATTTCAAAGAATGGAGTCCTCAGGTATATTAAGGAATTTCAATCAGTCAGTATATCGATTACATGTTAAATTTGCATTAAAAAAAACAACATAATGATCCCTGTTCAGTTATGACATTTTTTCTAATATGGTTCTTTTTAGGCATATTTTGCATGGAAATGCAAATAGGGGCTAGATGTACTGATCAGTGATTATGTAGGAATCACACTGTCTGTCTGTCTGTTTGTTCACCTTTTTGTTAGTGTTATCCACTTAAACCACCAACTGGATTATGATATCCCTTTACACAAAGGAAGGACGTTATATGAAGGTGTGCATAACCTAATATGATTATTTATTCTCCGATACCATGAAAGGAAGGTAAATCGACATTTACTTCTCATTGATTCCTACCTCAAAAATAACATAATAAGTATACCACTTGTAGGATTTTGATGAAACTTCACATAATAGAAGGACACTATACAAGATGTGCATGAAGGAATATAAGTATTGTCCGATTATAAAGAGAAGATAATTTGACTTGAACTTTTCTTTGATTCCTTTGGCAAAGATTACCTAGTAAGCACAACTCCTCTTAAACCACTTGAAGGATTTTGATGAAACTTTACATAATGGAAGGACACTCTATGCAGATGTTCATGAATAATGTAATTAATGTCTGACACCAAAAAGGGAAGGTAATTTGACTTAACATTGAATCCTTCGGTTAAGATTACCTAGTAATTGCAACTCTTCTTAAACCATTTGAGAAGAATTTTGAAACTTTAAACAAAGGAGAGACAATATATTGATGTGCATGAAGAATATGATAATTGTTTGACACCATAAAGTTTGGATAATTTGACTTCATTTGTTTTTAGAAAATTAGGGTGCAGGAGGCAGCATTTGGGGTTTTGCCACAGTCACCTCTAGTTATGAAAATGGAAGATCAGAATTAAAAACAAATAAATTATTGGAGATATGCAAAACTAAATTGAAAACAAAAGTATATGTATGTTAACACTTTAACATGCAAGATATCTAACCAGTTAAAGAAATCTAGCATATACAGATATGTACCTGTAGTAATCGTTCACTTTTTTTCCAATTTAGATTTTTATTTCATATGAATCAATATTAAAAAAATATTGTGAAGCCATTTCTCTCCTGATTTTATTAAAATTTGCACCACGAATCAAAGAAAACATTATGTTCGTTGCTAACTGGAATATAATTTGCTCACATGTTTTTTAAGGGAATTGATGATTTAAACATATTTGTAAAATTTTTTATAATGTTTCTCACTTATACAGTACTTTCCCATGAAAATGAATATGTTCACTATTTAGTTAAGAAAAAATATAAAATCTAAATTCTACAAATAAGCAAGGTGAAATTGTTTTTCACAGTTTAAATTTATTGAAATCGGATCAGAGAATGACATTTAATAATTTTTTGGAAAAACTTGGTTTTATATGAAATATAACAAGAAAAAATGATTGTGGACAAAGACTATTTGGCACATATCTGTACAATTAGTACTTGTATGGCATATCATTATATACCATATATATATTATCATCTGCAGTCCTTTTTGTCCATGTTTCAAATTCTAACCCAGGAGGGTTGGGTAGAAGTGATGGATGGCATTCTAGAGAGGACAGAACACCGCATAATGCGCTATGTAATAGCTTTATACTTTGTTTTTTATCATCTATTTGTAACATTGGTAAGTAATAAAGTATACCCACGTGGTTTGCGATGCAGTGACCCATGAAGTAATAACATTGTGATAGCATGAGTTATAAATAGTATCTGATAGCTGCTTATCCAGCGTTAATAGGCAAATGTTTATTACTAATTACCAAATTTGTAAGCCTATACATGTAGGTACTAATTTTAATAACATTCTTGAAAGTTATAAATAATAAATGAGCACAAAAAGATTTTTCAATAGGGTTGAATTCAAATTGAAGTTTTGTTTGTTTTGGGGTAATTGATAGGAATTGAAAAAATACATAAAATTTTTAAATTAATTTTTGCAGTTATTAAAATGAAAGCAAAAAATTTCAAATGTTATAATGAATTTGGTGCTATCAAATACTATAATATATTATAATAAAGCCTATGTGAAATTGAATCACAGTTATACAACTTGCAAGTTATCTTTGACTATTGGCATTACAAATTTTGAATTTGAATTTTAAAATAAACAATTTCAGGTTTTCTGTTGAATGTATTCAGTGGATATAGGGTGAGCATGCCATTTTACTAATTCATAATTAACTATGCGACATTTACAGTATAACACTTACTGTGGATATATTCATGGATACAAGATTCAAATTTGTTTTGGAAAACCAAGATATATGCAATTAACAAACAAAATTCAAATGAATTATGAAATTAAAGTGGGGAAATAAATGACTTTGAATGTGGAATAAATGTTTGCCACAAAATTTTTCCAATTATACAGAGTATTTTTGTGGTAAAATATTTTACTCCATTGATTTTTTTTGTGAGAGACCAGTTGAAATCAAGCTGTAGAATTTGATCAAGAAAAAAAGAATATTTTGTTTTGCAATACATTTTGTACTTCTGTTAAGCTGAATAAATATTTTTCTAAAAAGGCAGTATCTTCAATAGAGTAAAAATAACAATGTAACAGACCCAGTATAAACAATTTTAAGTTTGTATCCATGAATATCCTTAGTAATACACTAATTACATTATACTGAACGATTCCCTTACATTTTTGCCTCATTACTACAAAAGAATTCCGAAAAGGGAGATCATTCAGTAAAAACATTTGTAGGAGCAGCACAGAGATACAAGTTTTGCGCACTGGTCTGTAGAACAATACACGCACTTCACGAAAATTGAACAGAAATAAGATCTTTTTCACCTAATCACTTTCAGGCTTTCATGTCTATGTTTCAAATCTTAGCCAATAAGGGCTGGACCGATGTCATGCAGGTCACCATGTGGAGAACAGGGGAAAGGGTTGCACCTTTCGTAGCCATCTATTTTATATTCTACCATTTGTTTGTTACGTTGGTAAGTTGTGTCAATGGGAAATGTGGAAATAGATGGAGTAATTGTGTTTTTATTTTGTGGTTTTAAAAATTTTATTTTTGTTTTCTTAGATAGTATTAAGCTTTCTGGATAATGTTTCCATCTTATATGAAGATGGCAAATTAATTTTCATAGAATTTAGGTTTTTTCTTTTGTTTGGAATCTTTCGATAGTAAAAGATATGTTTTTTATTCTATAGAAGAAACTTTTGATACTTGCTTTATGAAGTAGTATGCACACCATTTCTAGTAAAGATAGACTTATTGAGCCTGTGTTATGAGTGTGTTGTATAATTGATGTAAGCACCAATGAAAGAAATAACAAATGTATTATACATGTTTATTTTGTAAAAATGGCATGCAAATAGCTTCATGCATAAAAGTCTGACCTTTTTTGAAAAAAAACTTGACGAAAAAATAAATTAAAATGCAGCAACTTTAGCTCTTTCGCGGAAATATTTCTCTTTTGTGATTTGTCATTTTGAAAAATTTCTATAATCTATCAATTCCTGTTTTGGATATTGATTTTTAATGTGATAAGTTAGATTGTGTAGAGTTGGTCTATATTACAATTTTTAGATTCTCGTTCCCACCTGCCCTGATGTTTTGAAAGCTCCCAAAAATTTTATTTTGATTGTTTGCTGATTACTTTGAATTTGCTAGGATTTAAAAAAAAAATGGTTAAAAAAAATATGATTTGGTTGCAAGGCCAAAATTTTTTGCAAAAATTTTGATGAGAATCTATGAATTTATTTATTGTAGCCTTATTTCTAAAACAATGAGGGAGACTTGATATGGATTAGAATTGGGTTTACAATGATGAGCAGCAAATTCATATGTTTAGTTTTCTGCATTTAACAAACAGCTTACTTTCTTTCATTGGTGTTTTAAAAGAACATCACTGCACATTGTATGATGGCAATTGAAGAAATCATGCTTGCATGCATGATTAGAGCCTGTGAGGAGACGGGAAAACAATTTACTTTTGAGATATAGATTCAGGATGTTCAACTGAATTTTTTATTCTCAAGACAAAAATTTTGACGTATGGATCTTCCCTTGTCTACAGTGGCAAGATAAGTGTCTTAAAGAGGATTGCCATCTCTAATTATCTACTTATTGTAGTGCTCCACCACTTTCTTTGGTCTTAAATGGTGGTCCTTCACTTATTACCCTCTCTTTTTATTTCATGGTTTCCTTTTTTAAAACAATATATTTTTTGGGTCACATATTCCCACTATAATTTTCCACTCTCACGTATCACAGAAATTTATCCATGGATTGCACTTTATGTTCAGGTATTTGTCCTTTAGCCTGTTCACAAACGGTTTTCCATAATGAACTAGATGTTGTCGGAAACGACAGCTAACCCCGCACTCCCTGTTTGACACAGAAAACAGTAGTTATACACCCTTGGCATAATTTTTTTCATTATCTTTGAAATCTACCTATTGATAGTCATTATTGTTACTAAAAGAATTCTAGGATATATAGCTGCTAAGTAGAATTTCAAAAAATAAGTGGTCTTTGAGACTTTCAGGAAATTAACCAAAATTGGAATAAATATTTTTGAAATCCAGTTGATGAAAATGTTTTTCCTAAACTAAATAAACAATTTAAGTATGGTTGCTAGGTAGAATTCCAAAAAATAAGTGGTCTTTGAGACTTTCAGGAAATT
>MJUU01040156.1:32764-48202 GCA_002080025.1 Modiolus philippinarum
ACCCCCACCTCCTCACTCCATCCACCCCACCCCGTGCTCACCTATACTAGCTCTATAGTAAACAATAAACATCTTCAGAATCAGTTGCTTCATTTGCATATAATTTGCATAAATTTGCAAATAAATGCAAACTGCTGATTTTCCATAAAACAAAATAGCACGATAACGGTTAATTGCTTGCAATTGTATGTTGCGGTCTTTATCAAAATTTAATTTCAACAGATATTCTGGCTTTTTCACTTTAATATCTTAAAGTTTTGAATTAAAAACAATAAAAATTTCAAAAGACAAAGAAATGAAAGCAAGATTAAAGAAGGAAGAACAAAAAACATGTCTTTAATTTTTATGTCCCCAAATCGAGGATTGTGAGTCATATGGTTTTTGTCCTGTCTGTCCCTGCATCTGAAACTTTAACCTTCGCTATAACTTTTGAACTATTAAAGATAGACTTATCTTACTTGGTAAGTTTATAGATTTTGTCATGAGGAACATAAATATGCCGCAAAAAATTAGGTCAGGTCAAAGGTCAAGGTCACAGAGGTCAAAATTTAAGTCTTAGATTCCATTTTTATTTGTTTTGTATGTACATGATGTAAAGAAAGATAACTAACCAAAATATTAAGATTCCATTTTTCACATTTATTAAACTAATAAATGTGGTGCTTGGGGCATATGTAGTGTTTCACAAACACATCTTGTTTCCTATTGTTCCCAAAGCCAAAATGTTTCATGGTTAATTCTTTCAGTAGTAGAAATACCATATAAGTTAGCCTTTGCGATATGTTTTATATGTATATTGAAAAAATCTGATTTATCATGCTCACATATTATTGTAGAAATCATCCACAGATGGTGCACTTGTACAAATTACCAGGAGAGTTTGGTATCTCTGATGTAAGAGAAAGTTTCATGAGACAACATATTGAACCAGAAGTTAGATTAGCTCTAGATATGCAGGAACATGAACATGATGCTGTACCATTCATTAAAAAGTCTCCTGTCAAACTTGTAAAACATGCGTCTTTACTCAAAAGTGGAGGACTGCTGGAAAAAAGGAGTGGTATATCTTCTATTGTGAGGTATCTAGATTTCACATACTGTTTATTAACCAACTTAATTTTGTGATAACTCTTTTATGTTATTTAACACCTGATCAATTTTGTTACATTTCATTTTTGACAGTATTTTGATTTAACTTAATCACATCTTTATGTTTGGATTTTGTGATATTATCTTTCTCATGAAATTAGTGGAAAGAAATCACTAGTGTTAAAAGATTATTTTAAAGTACAAATGTAACTGTTTATCAATATTTCTATGCTTTCATAGGATGACATTGGCTGTAGGAGAGATTCATCATTCTACATGGATATATCTTTGTAGACTTTCGCAGAGATCAGAGAGCGTGAAAAACTTTTTTTCATTACTATGAAAAAGAAAGGAAATGGGGTAAATGTCAAGGAGACAACATCCCATATCCAGGTTAAAATGACCAAAAACAAAACATCTAGGGGTCACTTCAGGCTATTCGAGATAACATATTTACTAGTCCGAATCTCATTTGACTAGTCCGAAAAAAATTCTACCGCAAGGCAATGTAGATTTGAAAAATGCATTATAAAATTTCTGCAACGAAAAAATTCTACTAGTCCAATTGAACTAGTGGTTTAAAAATTTACTGGTCCAAATTCAAATTTACCAGTCTCAGTCATTGGACTAGTGCATAATGGAGCTGACTGAGAGATTGAACCTCAACTTTAACTTCAGCATTTTGATTTTTTTTCAGTAAAAAATTGAATATAACTTTAAATTTTAAATGTATTTGACATATTTACTTCCCAAAGTAAACACAATTACTTTGTGGTTAATAGTTCTTTCAAGGTACTCTAAGTTTATTGAGTCTGGCATGAGACCCATTCTTAAGATTTTGATCATTGCAATTTAGACCCTGTTGTAGTCAATTATTTTCCTCAATCGAACCTCAGGTATTCTTTTTTTCAAGATTTTGTTTTATTTCACTACATGTAACTGAAACGATCATTTATCTTTTTTTCACACAGAGATTCAGCCCAACAGAAAATGCAGGTTTGTGGATCAACACAGCTTGTTTCTACTGGTTCCAAATCATTATTTTCACAACAGTACCAGTTAAGGATGGACAGAAGGTAAAATTGAATTTTCCATAGATATGTTCTGTATATGTATTTCTATAGGGTCTGTAAGTCTCATCATGTGACTAATGAGAATCAACGATAAACAGGCAATTCGAAAACATTTCCCGACGAAAGATGACGTCTTAGGATTATGACGTTCAATTTTTTGTTTGAAACGTCATTTATCTTTGTTTAAAATGTAACTTCCGGGTACAATTCTTGATCCCGGAAGTTCCAAATTTGTACGAGACTTACAGGCCCTATACCTAAGAGGCTTAATTCCCCAAAATTTATATTTTACTTGATTTTAAACTTGTAAAGGAAAATAAATAATATAATTATGTAGATGAGAATGAATTTCCAAGTTTTCCCAGTTAAATAAATGTCATATTGTCACCAGTGAAAATAAAGGATTTCTTATCACTGAATATAGTGACATCACAAAACAGTATCTCAAGATTGTTGTCAAGTAAACATCTGCTCATTGATATATAAAATAATCCACATTAAGGTGCATCTAAAATCTGGGTTTTGATTAAATTTTAAATTGAAATCTGCTATACAAAGTACAGGTTACTGCATGTGTTTATTATCAAATAAAGCTTGAAATTACTCTGTTAAGCTATTTTGTATTTTGTATAAAGTTGAGCTCATCTAATGGTTCGGTGAAGCAGAGTAGTGGATGGATTGCCATTTATAAGTCTTAATTTATTTTTAGTGGAATAAATTTGAGCGATTATTAATTGTTGTCACTTTTACATTACTATTTATTTCTTTTTAAATATTTTTCTGTTAATATTTCAGAAGTATGAGAGGTTCTAGACCAGGAAGTCTGAAAACAAAGACTGGTAACAATATTAAAGAGAATGGTGAGATTGCACAGCTGGGTGTTACAACCATCGGAACTCGGTACAGGAATGATGAATTTGATATCAAAGTGTGGCAACAAATGAAACAACAAGCAGAAATCAAAAGGTTGGTGTAGCCTCATTTTTTTTTTTAAGTAATTGGGTACTGTTAAAATTCTCAATGAATGGAAGAAAAAGATCGATTAAAGAACTGAAGCTGTTTATGTATGACAGGATAATTTTGAAACCTTCATTTATTAGCTTAAATTTTGGAAGTTTGGTTTTCACTAGTGTTGTCCCTGTTATGATGAACCATCTATTTGATCACCTTTTTTCTTAGGTGCAGACATAAAAGTCTTAATAATGAAAGCATAAATCCAAATAAAAATTCATTGTGTAGATGTTGATGATTTAACAGGTTTTCCCAGTTAAATGAAATTCATGTTGTCACTGGTGAAAATGAACATTTTCATGTTACTCTAGGTATTACTTTGAGAATACTTTTGTTAACATTAGCATCTAGGTGCATTGTTATGAAAATATGATTCACAAGAAATTAGTGTCAAAAACCTCAGTATATTGTAAAAAATCTGTTCAACAAAAACTTAACCAAAACGTTAATATTACTTATGATAAATATCAATATGAAATCAGGCAGTTAATTAAGTTTAATCCTATTTGATTGTATGGCACTAGATGATGCTATTATTGATATTCATTATACTGTTAATATACTTTTAACAACTGCACTGTTTCAGGAATCAACAGGAGGAAGATTTGAGAGAGAATCATCCCTTTTTTGATACACCACTATTTACTGTTGGGAGAGAGTCCAAGTTTAGGAAATTTTGCAAAACAATTGTAAATGCTAAGTACAATTATATGGAAAAGGAACCTGGATCTGGTAAAGAATTTGTCAGCAGATATAGACGTCTCGAGTAAGTAATAAATAAAATTTGCCAACAGAAATAGAAGTCAGGAGTAAGTTATAAATAAAAGGGAAAGAATAAGTTATTATTTATGAGTTATTAAACAATGTAGTAGTTGGAAATTGCATGGTATTATAGAGAAATTTGACTGTGGCAAACGAGCTTACTGGTGACAATTCAGTGTAGAAGATTAAGAGTTTGTAACTATTTTAAATTTCATTATTGGATGGACACTAATAAAAATCTGGCGTAATCAAAAAAAGAAGTGCAAGTGGTTCTTAGTCCTTGAATTTGGAAAGTCATGAGCTAGAAATAATTGTGTGACAATTAATTAAAAACTATAAACCATATATTATCCATAAAAAAACTGATAAATGTATTGCCCCCTGTTCTTGCCATATTTATTTTTATGTTCTTTTGTTATTTACAGGAAGTTATTAGGATTAGTAACCTATCTGGACTGGGTTATGATATTTGTAACCATCATGTCTTGTATTTCCATGTTGTATGAAAGTCCAACAAGTAGAGTGATGGAAAAACCAATCTTGCAGGTTAGCTATTGATAGAGCTATTTTTAAACCTATATCCTTCACCAACAGAATTAAATTATCTGGTCTTTATACCCCTACAAATGTAGTATATAGGAATCACCCTGTCTGTCTGTCTGTCCCTCAGTCCATCTGTCTGTCTTGTAAATATAAAAAAGAAAGGAAATGGGGTAAATGTCAAGGAGACAACATCCCATATCCAGGTTAAAACGACCAAAACAAAACATCTAGGGGTCACCATATGGTCTTCAACACAGTGAGGAACCTCACACCATATAGTAAGTCCTAAATGGCCCCAAAAAGGTAAAAAAGTGAATAAATCAATGGAAACAAACCACATCCAATAACCCAAATATCAAGAAACTAAAATTTTATAAGAAGACAAGGACAAGCCAATGACCAACATATTCCTGACTTGGGACAGGCGCAAAAATTGCGGTGGGGTTAAACTCTTTTTCTTGAATCCAAACCCTCCCCCTATGTGTGGTGAATGGCTAAAAATAAAAACACAAAAAGACTCACAGTAAAAATCAAACTAGAAAAAAGTCCAACTTACCAACTGTAAGCCTATTAACTCATTTTAAACCACTCAAACTCTACACAATGGAAGGACACTATTATATATGGAGATGTGACTCCATCCATCCATCTGTCTATCTACATTTCTGTGAGAATAACTCCTTTTAAACCACTTGAAGGATATTATTTAAACTTTACACAATAGGGTCTGTAAGTCTCGTCATGTGACTCACAAGAATCCATGATAAACAGGCAATTTGAAAACGTTTCCTGCAAAAACATGACATCTGAGGATTATGATGTTCAAATTTTTGTTTGAAACGTCATATATTCTGTTTAAAATGTAACTTCCGGGTACAAATTTTGATCCCGGAAGTTCCAAAATTGTACAAGACTTACAGGCGCTATGGAGGACACTTATGTGGATATGTGAGTGAAAGAATATAATTTTTGTCCAAAACCAGGGAGAGGAGATAATTTGAAATTTGACTTTTTTTTGTATCTGCACATATTACTTTACAAGCGCAACTCTTAAACCACTTAAAGGATTTTTATAAAAATTTACACAAAGGAAGAACACTATATGGAGATATATATGAAGGAATAAAATTATATGAAAGAAATACTTTGAAGTCATTTGGTCTCTTTGATAAAAATGCCCTTAGAAAACTCTACTGGACAGGTGATGAGTTCTATTTAAGAATTTGTATTGTTTGACAACTGAGGTAAGTTATGGGTAAATTCAGAAGTTATCTGCAGTAAATGCCTTTTAGAAAATGGGATGTTTGGGAGGGAGATATTTTTTTTTCCTTGCCATTGCCTTTAGTTTTACGCAGTGAGTAAACAAATGCAAATGAAGTATGCTAATACACATTTTCATGGGATATTATATATCAGAATGAGGATGCTTCTCAATCATAATAAGTAATGGATAATTTTTGTTTCAGATTGCAGAATATTTATTTGTAATATGTATGAGTATAGAAATGGGATTAAAAGTAATGGCTCATGGACTGTTCTTCACACCAAAGGCAATTCTCAAAGATTTCAGTGGAATATTAGATTTGTTTATTTACTTTGTGAGTATATTTCATGTTTTGTTGACAATAAGGTTATTTGAAGCTTTAAGCATGCCTATTAATTCATTCGTTTGCCAGTTGGTAATGTACATCTTCTAATTCTGTCAAATGAAGGATATCTGGTTTAAGAAATACATTTGCATGTGTATGTGATAAAACTTACATTTTATTAGTATGCAAATTTTCAGAATTTTAATTTCTTACTTTCCTATAACATTAAATTATTTCAATTTAAAATGAAATTATCAGAGTTCTGTTGATTTATTTTTAGTTTTTTTAGTGATGACAGAAGGCTTTGCATATTCAATTAATCTTATGTCTTTAGAATAGAGCTGAAATGATTACAAGTACAGTGGGAAAACCCTTCATGAAAACCGTTTTGTTCATGAATTTTCTGACTTATTTGTTTCCAGGTCAGTCTTATATTTTTATGTTGGATGCCAGTAAAAGTTCCTGCAGATTTCAATGGAGCAAGACTGATAATGATTTTACGATGTTCAAGACCACTCAGAATATTTGCTCTTGTACCACACATGCGTCAAGTTGTATATGAATTGGTTAGAGGATTCAAAGAGATTTTACTGGTAAGCTTTAGTTTGAGATATACATGTAATATTAGTTTGAGCTTTATACAAGTCTTGAAATGATTTTTCTCACTTTTGAGACAAAACAGGTCATAATTTTTAACAGTGTGAGATTTCCTTGTCTTGCACTAGTACAAAAAAAAAGAATCATTTACAGTTTAATAGCAAATATTACTGTTACTGATTTATCAGCTTTACAAAGCACAAAACACTATACCCCTTCACTTATAGGGAGTGGGAGTTTACGTAATATTTTACAAAATAATGCAGCAGATTCTTATTTTAAATATAATCATTATATGTAGCATCAAATTTTGTTCAAACATTGATAGCTGATATGAAAAGTGTTCAGTAAAACTAGGTGAGTGGATTAGTATGTACACCAATAAATTTTTTATGAACATCAATTTGAATTTTTTTACATGAAAAACATTTAATAACTTGATTTTTTTTTCTCTAATTTATGTAGGTATCAGTTCTTTTAATTGTGCTGATGTTTGTGTTTGCCACGTTTGGTGTACATTTATTGGGAGGTAAATTGGCAGCCTGTAATGACCCAGAGATTACTAGAGAGGTAACAGCAACATATGACATTTTCTGTCAAAGAAAAATGTAGTCCATTTCTGGCATCAATTTTCTAATAAACATGTTACTAAATCTTATAGCTGAATATTATTTAACCACCATACAGTAAAGAATATTCTAATATTTCATGAAATTTAATGAATTGATAGATAACATGATGAAAGAGGACATTTATGTGACTTACATAGTGGTCATAAGTAGTAAAAAGATAAAGAAAGTTATTTTTTGGTAGTTTAGTGGAATTAGGGTAATTATAAGCTAACATAGCAAAAGCATTAATTTTAGTCCAGTAAACTATAATTTTCATATTTAATATCTTAATTGTCAAGAGTACAAAGACATGATGCAAATTTATTAAGAAATTCAGCTTTAAACACACATATGAAAAGCATTGTTATATTTCAGGCCGATTGTCATGGAATATTTCTACAGAGAGTGTATGTGACCAAAATGAAAGTACCTAATGGACCAAATGAAACAAGACCAGGATTTTATGTTCCAAGAGTGTGGTAAGTTTTATTTTCATGCATTGAAGTTTTCATTTTACTTTGGATTAAACAATGAAAGGATATGGAGTAAATGTACATGAGACAAAGTCTTTACAAATACATGGTAGAACAAAGCAATGGAACAACGCTTTTATGCTGTTCTTTTTCACCATGAGGCCTTTAACAATGAGCTTTACACATGCCTAATAGTTTGAGTTCAAGATAGCCCTAGCACCTGTTTGAGTGTGATGTAGAACTACACTTAAATGACTGGGACACTATTGATAATTGATCCAGAACTATTGGTCCCACTGGGCTATAAACCTAAATGGAGGCATTCTAAGACAAATTCAGGAATTCTTCAATATATGTATATATCATGTATATAGCAGGTTAAACAAGTGTTCCTTGGAGAACCATGCATTTCATTGTCTCTTTGACACATTCCCTGTTTCCCTTCTTTTTCCTATTTCAATTGTAATTTTTTTACCCTATTGTTTTTCAGGGCAAATCCACACAATTTTAATTTTGATGATATTGGTAGTGCCATGTTAGCCTTGTTTGAAGTGTTATCACTGGAAGGTTGGTTAGAGGTCAGAGATGTCATCATACAGAGAACTTATCCTGTAAGTAATATGACATGGTTATCAACATGTCTCCTCTAAAATTAACGTTTGTCGGGTATATCCTTTGAATAGTATGTGATATTGCTTTAATACAAATGTATTTCAAGGGTTTATTCCTTGTTGTAAGGCCTTTCAAAAATATTTGACCTTATGACCTTGACATTTGCATGTGACTTCCAACAGTGTTTATATATTTTGGTTGAAAGGCAGATAATCAAAATTGAAACACAGTCGACAGAGAAAACCATAGTACCGTGGTACTTAATTTTCAAGATGGCTTCACAATTACATTGAAATCAAATAACAATGGTAACGTGATACTGTAACAGTGGAATCTGCTATACAATGAGCACTCTGCACCAAGGCAACAGTATTTTCATAAAGCACATCTTGTAGAACAATTAGGATATTTGCTTATATTCTTTCAAAATATAGTAACAAGATGTTTTAGATAAGTTGAATTTATGAAACTTTTCAGTAGTATTGCATTTTAGTAATTGCCAGTGAAATCCATTTTACCCAACTCATTTCATTTTACTGTGACGAAACTTTCCACAAAGAAATTACACATTTAAGGTGAAATATTGAGTAAATGACAATCCAAAGAACAAAAAACTAGATTTGCAATTGCAAGCAGTAGCTGATGTTACCAGTGGCAACCAATTTGATGATCCAATTTTGTTTACAGCATCAAAATTTTTGAATTTTGATAAAGTTGAAAGTTTGATGTAACTTGGAAGCACCTTGGCAAGGCTGGCCATTGCGAAAACTTTTTCAGTGGCATCTTTTTTTGTAGTGTCAAACTCTGACTGAAAATCAAATTGGTTTGAAAACAGACAAAGTTTAAATTTTATACATCATCTTAGAAATGGTGGCCATTTTGAAAAAAAAAGTACACATAAATTCCTTCCTCATATTTTATTTTACAGAGTAATGCTATCTATGTCCACCTGTTTGTATTTATTGGTTACATGATTGGACTGACTCTGTTTGTTGGTGTAGTGATTGCCAATTACAGTGAAAACAAGGTTTGATATCACTTATTGTAATTTCATTGGTCTTTGATAATTTTAAGAATTTTAGAACTGCAGTTTTAATTAAGGGGACTTAATAAATAACAAAATACAAAGAATACAGTATCCCATTGTTTCATTAAAAATGTGGGAAACTCAATATTTCAATACCTGGATACTTTTAAACTATTAATTAAAAAAAAAAACAGCTTAAGGAATATGTATCTGTATGTAGATGGTGGGATCTCATTAAAGTTGTTTATACAATGTACGTTGCATTCATTGAACCAATTTATTAATCACCATAGTAAAAAAGGGCATGAGATCAAACAAATAAAATTTTATTTTAGGGAACTGCTTTATTGACTGTAGATCAAAGAAGATGGCTTGACTTAAAAGGCAGAATAAAATTAGCTCAGCCATTACATATTCCTCCTAGACCAGGTAAGATACATTCAAATGCAGCTAGGTTTGCGACACCAATTGCATAGTTGCCAACCTCTGAGAATGAAAAATCATGTCATGACATGACATGAGATACCAAAAAGCGTGTGAAAACACGCGACATACTTTCGGATTATTGAACAAAATTTATATAAAATTAATTTGCCAATATAAACGCCCATTGTACTCAACATTTGCCTGTTTTGCTGATTTTAGAACTACCTGACTAGGTACATATTCAAAACAATTACAAGTTTGGTTGAATTTACAAGTCAATAGGGCAAAAGTTAGCAGAGTTCTCAGCCTTGTCCTTGATGATTACCTCATTCAACAAATTTTTTGTAGCTGGCAAGGAGGAAATTTGACAGATAAATGGTTTCAAATAAGCCCTCGCTTTTGTATATCCGACTATATCAATTTCTATAAATGATCCAATATAAATATGTAAACTGCATAGCCCCCTACTCCACGATCACTTTCTTGGACTCCAAACTCAGAGTCCCAAATTTTGTTTTGGTATCACTGATCCGGTACAAAAATATCGTTTTCTATGTGTACTCATGCCTTTAGTCGTCGTACCCAACCAAAAAATTTATTGAAACGATTTAAAATTAGTTGTTTGGCCAAATCGAAATTTGTAATTTACCTTACGGCCATGAAAAGTCCGGAGAATCACGGGGATCGATAATGCTAATAACCAAAAACATGAACAACGGTCGTGGAAAAGTCCAGAGAATCATGAAAAAACGCGATATCGCTGATAACCAAAAACGTAAACAACGAAAACGTGTAATGGCGTGTGAAGTTCTGAAAAGCGTGTACACGCCGTGTGACAAAATCTACGTGTGTAAACCATTGAAAAAGCGTGTTTAACACGCGAAAATCATGTGAGTTGGCAACTATGCAATTGGATTGGATATTTTGGAATTTTTCAAGGGGTAAAATTCATGCTTTATGGCCAAAACCAAGCGCAACATCATGGGGCAGAAACAAAAAAAAAAACAAAACAAAAACAAAAAACAAAACCATTAGGTTATTGTGAAAATTTATTTATAATGTTTTTTTTTAATAGATAACTGTGTAAACATCTTTTGGCTAAATCTAAGATTTTATTTTCTTGCTTAGGGGATCGAGATATCTCATGATTTTTTGGGTGTGAGGTATTTTTATATTACCCGTTTGCGGGGAGGGCTGTCTCAATTCAAGAGTAAGCATGTGCAAAAAATTCAAGATGTCTGCCATCGCTTCGAATTTTCATGCAATTTATCGAGTATTTTTTGTTGTATGATTTAATAAATCTTACTGTTTATATAAAGAATGAAAATGTACCTTTGATCTAGCAATTTATCATGAACTGCGAGATATGTGATTTTAAATTACGTGTCAATTGTTGAAAAGGAAGTTGCAATCCAGCTTCCTGTTGTCCTTTTTCTTTCATTCTGTATACATATACCAATTGTTAAGTCATATTTTTCCGTTTTTGATATTTCTGTGTGAAAATCAAAGCTGATTGTGGTTTTGTGAGTACTTTCAGAGCATTAAGGTGAGAAAAAGTATCGAACCCTCTTGAAATGGTGAGATAGACTGATCTCAAACCCTCAGACTAAGATATTTTTATACGACCGCAAAAACATTTTTGAGGTCGTATATTGGTATTATATTGGCGTCGTCGTCGTCAGCATCGGCGTCGTCGCCGTCGTCGTCGTCGGCGTTGTCGGCATCTGTAGACTCTTCGTTTCCGTGCAATAACTTCAGTTCTAGTTGATCAATCCTTATGAAATTTTAACATAATGTTGCTTGTCACAAAAGGAAGGTTGGGATTGGTTTTGGGTATTGTGGCCCCGCCCGTTTTTTTAAAAAGGGCCAAAAAGGGCCAAATTAGGTGTTTTCATATATTGGGCTGTAGAATATTCATTATTTATCGGATTTTGATGGGGTTTCTTTCAATGTGATCCTTAGGAAATTTGGAATCTGAAGTATGTCAACGGATTTCATGTCACATGTACCGTTAATGAGATAAATGGGTCCCAAATGGGGGAAATCTCAAAAATCTATTTTTTTCATTTCTTGTCCTATTTTGATGCAGTTTTTTTTCATTAGATTCCTTATGAAAAATTAATACGGCGCTCAACTTTTATATTTTTGGTAACTTGTTTCCTTTCCGAGCTATGAGGGGACGAACGGGGCCAAAATTGCAAATTTGCTGATTACCTGAAATTTTTATTTTTCATTGGATTTCGATGGGATTTTTTTCTTTGAATTCCTCTTGATATAGGCTTTCAGTAATATGCTAACGGATTTTGCGTAGCTCTTACCGTTTCCGAGCTACAAGGGGTCAAAGGGGCCAAAATTGCAAATTTGCTGATTACCTGAAATTTTTATTTTTCATCGGATTTCGATGGGATTTTTTTCTTTCAATTCCTCTTGATATAAGCTTTCAATAATATGTCAACTAATTTTGCGTAGCTCTTACCGTTTCCGAGCTACAAGGGGTCAAAGGGGCCAAAATTGCAAATTTTTGAAATATGTGAAATCTTTATTTTCCATCGGATTTCGATGGGATTTTTTTCTTTGAATTCCTCTTGATATAAGCTTTCAGTAGTATGTCAACGGATTTTGCATTGCTCTTACCGTTTCCGAGCTACAAGGGGTCAAAGGGGCCAAAATTGCAAATTTTCGAAATATGTGAAATCTTTATTTTTCATCGGATTTCAATAGGATGTTTTTTCTTTGGATTCCTCTTGATGTAAGCTTTCAGCAGTAAGGCAGCGGATTTTGCGTTGCTCTTACCGTTTTCGAGCTACAAGGGGTCAAAGGGGCCAAAATAGCAACTGATTAAAGGTCTTTATTGTGTCCATTTAATTACTGTATCAAGCTCTTTACTGTGTCTTCATTCATTTGAATTGCACTCATGTTCAAATTTCAGTATTCGACATGCTGCAGTCGTATCATGCTGCGCTCGGCATAGCCCTTTATTTGTCTATCCCTTGGCAAGCCTTGGGATGGACATGAAATCTTAGCCTTCAGATTTGAGATCAGCCTATATCGCCTTTTCCCTTGGGATAGGTACTTAATGTCACAAATACTGTAAAAGCAGAAATATTTGTGGGTGATTAAATTTTGTTTATATCTTGGATAAGAATTTTCAATGAAATTAAATCCCAATGAATTTAAATCCAGCAATATGAATATACTATGCATTGTATCAATTCCTCGAAAATTTGTCCTCACAAAATAGTTTAAAAGGTTAAATCCACGAAATTTTATCCCAACAAAAATTAATTATAATGCAGTATCTTTTTGCCAGGTCTGATGGTGAGTTGCAAGAAAACTCAATTTGCAACTGTAAAATCTATGATTTACCTCCTCAGATCCTAAAATACAACATAGTTGTCTCCCAAGTTGTGTACAGAATACAGAAAAACATGTTAAGTAGCTACCCACCTTTTAAGGGAGATAACTCTGTGAAATTCAGTTTTACATTTTATTGTCCAGTGTCAATGACCTTAACAGTCTACTTGTTTCAATCCAATTTAGCAATTTGAGTTATCTGTAAATGTGATTTAAACGACCAGCTTTGTACATGACTTCAGCAAAATTTATTGAAAGAAGATATTAATCTGAATATTTTTTATTTGTAGATGGCAATGGTTTCCGAGCAAAGATGTATGACATTACCCAGCATACAAAGTTTAAGAGAGCTACAGTGTTTTGTATTTTTCTAAACTGTGCCACACTGGCTTTCCCGGTAAGAATATTATGATTTAAATGGAAAAAGTAAATGAAAGGTACAAATATGTTCATTTCATACATTGTATTGCTTGAATATTAAAAAAAATATAATAACTGGCATTACATTTAGCAAAAACTTACATGTAGAAGGGGGAAATCATTTTTTTCGCAACACACATATATAACATCAAAATAGAAATAATGTTTTTAAGTGTAGAGAAATTTTGTTTTGATTTCCTTAGACTATTTCTACTTAATTTGAACTTAACATTATAAATGTATATTAATGTTAGAAAGGAAGTTGTTACATTCATTTATTATAAGATAAATACATGTATAAGGAGAGAATGGCATTAAGAGCTGTTCTGTTAAAATATTTATATTGTACCTTGGGTAGGTGCTTAGAAAACTTGTTAACAACATAAATATAAAAATGATGGCACAAAAGTTGTTCTATTAGTGCAGTTGATGTCAAACCTTATGAAAATATTATGAAATAATTTCCTGAAATTTTGTGAACTACTTTAAAAGCCTTTAGTTTCAACTAATTGTGCATTTTTACCGATTTAAACTGGAAGTGACAAAAATATCTATGAGCATGTCTTGTTTACAAACTTCATTAAATGTGTATTGAAGAAAGTATACCTATAATGATACATAATTAACTCTACAATTGTGAAAACAGAGATGTGATATTTCCATGGAATCGTGGATTTCCGCTGATCGGGTTACTTTAAACATTATTAATCAACTCTATAATTACAGTAACATCATATACATGTACATGAACAAAATTAAAAGTAGATTAATAGGATCTGGAAACAAGATGACATATCTTATATTAATCTGTATCCAAAAATAATACATATCTGATTACAATTTATTTTTTGCTCAAGGTGTAGTTTTCCAATATGACATGAAATTTCATTACAAAAGATCAGACACACAAGTAATAGTGCAATATTAAAAGAATAGAAATAGGGATAAGATGTGTAAATGGGGCAAGTAAGTGCATAGGAAAATACGAAAAAAAAAAAACTTAAATAAATAAATAAATAAATAATAGTTAATAAACAACCCGCTGATCGGGTTGTTTCCAAATCTGTTTTCGTATATTATATTGTACTGCTAATTTTTATACGACCGCAAAAATTTTGCGGTCGTATTATGTTATGGCGCAGTCGTCAGCGTAGGCATCGGCGTCTGTGGCCAGCATAACTTTGTTTCTAGTGAACGGATCATCTTCAAATTTCAGTATGTGGTTTCTTGGCATAATGGCTATCCCGAGTTTTAATTTCGGGTTTATGGCCCCACCCGTTTCAGAAAAAGGGGCCAAAAAGGGGTAAAATTGGGTATTTTTGTGTCTGTGGACAGCATAACTTTGGTTCCAGCGAACAGATCATTTTCAAATTTTAGTATGATGTTTCTTGGCACATGCTTTAGCCTGGGCTATAATTTTATGTTCCTGGCCCCGCCCATTTTAGAAAAAGGGGCCAAAAGGGGTTAAATTGGTTGTTTTCACATATTTGACTGTAGAATCTTTATTATTTATCGGATTTTGATGGGGTTTCTTTCAGTAAACTCCTTAGAAAATTTCCAATCTGGCAAATGCCAACGGATTTCATGTGACATGTACCGTTCACGAGATAAATGGGGCCCAAAAGGGGCGAATTTCAAAAATTTCATTTTTTTATTTTTAGTCCGATTTTGATGCAATTTTTTCCAAAGGATTCCTAATGAAAAATTATCATATCGCTCTACTTTTAGATTTTTGGTAACTTGTTTCCTTACCCAGCTGTGAGGGGCCGAAGGGGGCCAAAATCGTAAATTAACAGATAACCAAAAAATTTTATTTTTCATCGGATTTCGATGGGATTTTTTTCTTTGGAT
>MJUU01040156.1:50216-60960 GCA_002080025.1 Modiolus philippinarum
TATATACTATATTATTTCTAAGGCCTATATACTATATTATTTCTAAGGCCTATATACTATATTATTTCTAGACAGTATTTTTGTTCAAAGCTGAGTAGTGGAATTTTAAGGAAATACATGTTAAAGTAGTACAACATAATAGGTGATGCTGGAAAGCTGAAGAAAAAGAGTGCAGTTTATGTGAAGCTAATAATTGTGTTGTTAAATCTGTCTTGATGGATCTTTTAAAAATAAATTTGGAAGACTAGTTACGTTTGTAATGCTAATTTTGATGGGATTGAGTAAATTTTTCAGTGTATACTGCATGATATACCAGTAGAACTAATATCAACATGATTGTGCAGACTACTACTTCTAGGAATTGAGTTATGATTTTTTTTATATGTTCTGTAAGAGAAGAAGCCACTATATAGGAGTTCTAACTGTATACACATGTATACTTATTTTTGATTTCATTAAAGGTAGTAATGAAGATGATAGCTCTAACTCCCAAAGGATATTGGACAAGTCGTAGGAACAGATTTGATATGTTTGTTACATTCCTTGGTGTTGTTTGGATGATTTTACATTTCATTCGATCGGTAAGTTGTTAATTTCTGCAGGTGTTTCAGCTATTTCCTTGATTGAAACAGTTATTCCTTTCGAAAACAACAATTTTTCAATTACATTGTGGAAATTTTCTACTTTTAATGTTATTGAATGACGAAAATATTTGTATACAGTATTTATACATTTATCATATACTGTGAAAGTACTATTGTTCGTGGGGTTCCAGTTTTCGTGGATTTTGTTGTGGGTTTTGCTGAAACCACGAAATTAAGTTCCCAACGAAATGCATTTTTCCATGGAGTTTCACTACACAAAATTCGAATCCACGAATTTAAGTGCCCATGAAAAAGTAATATTTATGAAAACCACGAAAATTAGTGACCTCGAATAAAAGTACTTCCACAGTAGATAGTGGTGATTTATTGAGTTTTCTTAGTTAACTAAATGTCATATTGTCACTGGTGAAATGTCACTTGTGTGGATTAACGCAGTGGATTAAACTCCTTGCGGAAAAAAGTTAAACAACTTGTTTAATCCTTCTCCGTTGTTTGGCACTCGTGACATTTTTATTGATATTCATGACGGTCAATTTGTTACACTATAATTACTATAAAAAGCCTTGAATTATCTAAATTGGTAGATAACCCTTATTTTACTTCCTGTTTGCTGATACTTTGATGTTTTATAAGAAATCTGAAGGTAGGAAAAGATGTCAGAGATGTATTGTGTAAGTGATTAGCAAGTCCATTGATCGACTACTTACTGTTTGGCAATAGTACAAAAATTATGTTTTATGGACTAGTCGTCCATTAAAAAGAATTCTTGTAGACGTTAAATTAACAATGTTTATGAATATATATTTCAGGATGACCAGAATATAAATGAATTTGGCTTTATTGTGATAGTTCTCAGATTTTTTACAATCACAGGGAAACATGTAAGTATATAATTCTGGAGTTAGTAACTGTGTGTTTAATGTGAGTTAGTAACTGTGTGTTTAATGTGAGTTCGTAACTGTGCGTTTAATGTGAGTTAGTAACTGTGCGTTTAATGTACAGTAGAACGTTGATGGCTTAAACAGCAATAGCTCCAGCATCATTGTTATCTCTAACCCATTGTCTGGTCCCTTTGCTCAAGTTTAAACAATGTTCAACCTTGATAGCTGGAACACCCCTTTAGCTGGAATTGTTTTCAATGGTCCCTTGGGAGTTTGATCCATAGAAGTTCGACTATATTTTATTTTTGTGGATGATGATTTTGACACTTTCTAACATATTATTAAAATCGCAACATATATTTTGTTTTATATTATTAAAGGACAAGGTGCGATAGGGGTTGATTTGGCCCATGATTTCAGCGAATATTTAAGGTGCAACACAAGATTTTCTTCCATGTTAGTTTTAAAGCTTAAATCCCATTTATAGAAAAAATACAAAAATTAGAATAAATGACGTCACAATATGTGTAGTTCTGACGTCATGAAAAGGCTACTTTTGAGCATTTTCATAGAAATGTACCGAATTTGGCAGATTTTTGAACAGTTTTCCTACCCGGAAATAACGAGCACATCCAAGAACCAATTAGAAAATTTACCAACTGATTTGTACAAATGAATTGAACCTCTCATACAAATATTATAGTGGTTCTTGCATGTGCTCAATATTTCCTACACAGAAAAAGTAGTCAAAATTGGTCAAATTTGTCACTTTTCTACAAAATCAATTTGTCCCTTTTTCTACGCTCAAAAACTCAATAATCATGCATCAATATTTGAGAAATGTAACTGTCTACTGAAAAGCCATAATCATAGAACATTCCAATGAGAAAATTCGGTGAATTCAACCAAATTAATTTTTTCAGGCCAAATAAGGCCCTTACCACCCCTACTCCTTTGCTGGTTTCAATTTTCATGGCACTGTAAAGTGTAAATTAAACATAACAGTTTCAGTATATTCAAATGTACTATAAAAAGATTGAAAAATGCTTTATGATCTGTATACCAGTTTAACTATCAAAAGAATATCCATTTGTTAAATTGTATTAAAAAAATAATTTAATTGATAGTTTTGTCCAGCTTGGGATTTGACCAAGCATACCGATCTTTGTAAAATAGTTTGCAGCATTTGTCAATTATTATTGAAAAAAAAAAACAACTAAAAGATCAAATAGAATTTAAGTCCTTTAATATAGGCAAAAGAACGGGTAAATAATTTGTTTATGGTATATCCGATGGTCACTGTGACAGCTCATCCCAATGATCACAATTCACAAGGTTTAGATTATCATTGTCAACACAGACAAACATTGCTTTTCAATCATCTTTAATTAGTGTCAACACTTTCCCTAAATGACCTTGAACTTTTTCTGGTTATATTAGTAGTTCAAGCAAAATTTGCTACTGGAAACCATTCTCCAGAATTTATTTTTGAGAAATTTAGCTTTCCTTCCTTGTCAAGAAAAAAAAACCCAGTAAACAATAACATATGAAAATGTCAAAGTGATTTAGCTTTGTTTGCTGATAAGTTTAAAGATCGAAATAAACATTTTACATGACATAAGTGGCATTTCAATATAATGCACAATACAAAAATGTCATAAAAACAATGACAAACTTGCATATTGATTTTAGTATGGGATTTATTAACCTGGTTTTCCTTGGAAATACCGTTATTGAAATGTTGATGTACAGCGGTTGGGCAGATGGGAACGCTGTCGGTCAGGCAGCTGCCAGATCTTTTAAGCACAACTCCTCTAAATCGTTCAACAGAATTTCACGAAACTTTGTATGTACATGTAGCATGCACATAATATGTAGATGTGCATATTGTTGGGGATTTTTCATAGAGCAGTTTTTCCTGGAGTTATGCTCCTTTGAACTTAGAAATTAATAGGTGTTTTGACCATATGCTTGTAAGCCCAACTCCTCTGTAACTGTACAATGGAATTTGATGAAACTTTGTATGTAGCAAGAACCAAATATGTAGATGTGCATATTGTTGGAGGTTAATTATCATGCAATATTTGCCAGGAATTTTACCCCTTTGAACTTAGAAATTAATAGATGTTTTGATCATACATGTATGCTTGTGGTTTCTCAAGAAAAGACTTTGCGAATACTTTTCGTAAGTGAGAGAGGGTATCAGTCAATAAAGCTTTGCACTTATTCAGTTACTCTACTTTCTCTAAGAAGGATGGAAAACCTGGTTTGATGTCGTGTTGACATCCATTTCTTGTTTACATTTGACAGTAGAAATAGGTATGACAGCTATTCATCAAACTGTCAAATTCGCACCTAAACCTTTTTAGCAAAGGCTTTGTTTTCTAAATAACCATCTACAATCACATAATGAATGTAGACACGGTAGAGAAATAGACAAACTGCAATTTTTTTTTATAATAAATAGCACCAACATAAAGGTTAAGAATCTTTATTTTGAATAAGGCATACTTCCTTATACTTACCAAGTGAACGTGGGCGGCGTTCACTGATGATTTTTGGCCATAACATTACAAAATTGCATTGGGGGGAAAATGGGGTTTTTGCCTGTAGTAAAAGATAAAATGAACCCCTCCTTTCGAAATTGTTTTAAAGTAAAAAATGTGCATATAATCTACAACTTAAAATGATACATGTACGGTGAAACCCCATTCCTCTGTCAGTTTTGTACATGGTTTTATCAAAATTGATTATTTTCAGGCCACACTGAAGATGTTGATGCAGACTGTTGTTATGTCAGTATTTAAGAGTTTCTTCATTATCATGGGCATGTTTTTGTTGATGTTGTTTTATGCCTACACTGGAGTTATACTGTTTGGTACCGTTAAATATGGTTATAATCTAGACAGGTATGTAATAAACAGATAAAATTTTGAGTACATATTTACAACATGATATGCAATAAATATAGGGCATATGTACATGTACATGTTTATTAATGATTCAGAAAATCTGTTTTAATTGATTATTAAAAAACAAACGGTACCCATCTGGTAGTTTGCATGTTTCACTAGATAGTATAATATTGAAATACAAATATAAATGTGGTTAAACTAAATTGTAATGCAACATTTTTGTAACAGTGAATCTGACAATAGATAACATCTGTTGTAAAATCTGAAATTTCAAAGCCTTTACTATTACAGGATGGTCTGCCATTTTGGAAAATGTGTAGCTTAGTAATTCATTTAAAGAAAAACAAGCAAAATATTTAAACTGCTTACCTGCTAAACTCCATTTTATTGAATTTCATTTGAAATAAAGTGTGGAGTCTGGCTGAAAACATATTGTTTTTTAGTTTTGCATTTTTAGTCTTCATGTGACATCACGTTTATGTGGCAAAGAAGTTTATAAGTTTTCATGTACTTTTTATGAATTTGATTTCTAGATCAAAATAATGTTTTTCGAGCTTTTGCATAAGAATAGAGATAAATGCATTGTATTTTAAGCTTTGCAGATGTAAATCTTGATTTTAGGGTCGCAAATATCCTTTTACCTAGCTCTGCACATTGCTAGGTTTACTCAATTTGCAAGCGCAAATACTACGATTTAAGTCCGTAAAGCTTAAAATACAATACAGTTATTTCCTATGTCCTAAGTAAAGTTGTCTCTGATTAAATTTGACATTTTCCATTTAAATTAATTCCAATATGAGTAAAAAATATCATATTCTACAAATAAATGTACTGATTCACACCACATTTTGTTTATATTTGTAGGCATGCTAATTTTGAGACGGCATCTAATGCCATAGCTTTATTATTCCGTATTGTTACTGGTGAAGATTGGAATAAGATAATGCATGATTGTATGGTAGGTTATATCATTTAAGAAGAATATATGGAAATATATGATGTAAATAATGCTTGCAAAGTAGGTTTAATGGACATTTAATTTTGCTAAACCCCCTGCAAATGAAATTTCAGGGGTATGTAGATATCACCCTGTCTATCCATCAGTCCGCACTTTCCTGGTAAGTGCAAATCTCTTGAAGACTTTGGGTAAAGACATTCAATAATTTGCAGATGTGCATGAAGAAATATAATTATTGTCTGACTCCATGAAGGGGAGATAATTTGACTTTGCATTTTTTTTTGTCTAGGAAACATGGGTTTGGATAGTATCCTTATGTAGCTATGAGACAGTCATCTCTAGTTAAATGATATGAGACATAATGTTGAATAATACTTGTTGTTGTGACATTTTAGATAGAAATATTGTTGATATCACAGAAAATTTGATAGGATTGTTTGCAATACTAGGTTTTATGTCAACATCTTCATTGCAAAGACTTGTTCCTTTGATATTTTGTAAAATGAAAAAAGAGGGAATAACAGGAAACATGCTACAATATTAGGGAAAAACACATGAAAAACACAAATTAAACAGAAGACAAACTTAAACAACCATAGGAACTCGGGACAGCCAGACTTGGTAACAGCACTAGCAAAAGCCAGCAGTAGAGTTAAACTGGTTTATGGGTACTCAAACCCCTCTTTATCTTGCCTGTTTTCTTATAGTATAATAAACATACATGTAAATTTTACAACATTTTAGAAATTGGCAATGTAAGTTTTTGTTACACTGTAAAATTTTTATGCCCCCAGATCGAGGATCGGGGGGCATATTGTTTTTGTCCTGTCTGCGTCTTTCTGTCTGTATGTTTGTCCCAAACTTTAACCTTGACTATAACTTTTGACCTATATTAGACTTTTCATACTTTGCGGGTGTATAGGTCTAGTCAAGAGGGACATAAATATCCAAAAAGGTCAGGTCAAAGGTCAAGGTCACAGAGGTTAAAAAGGGGTTAAATTGGCTGTTTTCCAATATTTGACTAGAATCCGTATCATTATCCTATTGAGACAGGGTTTGCTTTATGTTATTGCTAATAAAATTGCAGAACTGTAGTATGCCAACAGATTTGAGGTAGTGTTTGCTGTTTTTGAGAAACAATAGGCCCAAAGGGGCCAAATGGAAAAAAAAAGATTTTTTACATTTTTCTGTCAGATCTTGATGCAGTGTTTTTCTGTAGGTTTAGTATAGCATGGTTTAGTAGATGCATTTAAAAATTCAAACCATTTTCAATAAACAAGAGGACCAAAGGGGCTTCATCGTTATAATAATAAAGGGGTTGAATTTGGTGTTTTATGGTTATAAACATCTTTTGAACTATGTAAGATTTATAATATAACTAAGGGCTATTCCATTTAATCTATTTTAGACCCCACCACCAATAGAAAAAATTTTATTTCTACCATTAGTCAACATCAGGCTGACCCCCAGGACCAATAAAAACTTTTTAATAAAAACTTTTAATGCTTGGCAAGTGTATTGGTCTATTCAAGAGGAACATAAATATGCAAAAAAATAGGGCAAAGGTCAAGGTCACAGAGGTCACTAAGGGGTTAAAGGGGTATTTTTGATATGTTTTACTGTAGAATTTGGGGCATATGTAGTGTTTCACAAACATGTCTTGTTTAACACATCAGAAAATGCATAAAATGCATTACAAATCCTTATTGATAATATAAGAAACTACAGTTATACAGTGGCATAGGAATGTTAATTTGAAACTTATTTAAAACCTGTCAGTACATATATCTTCCGGTACTTTTGAACCCACCACTAAATTATTGTGAGAAGTAGAAATTGAAACAAAAATCTTTCAGTTTGTTAAGTAGACAATAATATTTATTGAATTAATGGCATCTTACAGCCCAGGTATCAGTCCAATCAGGAATTAATATTTGACTTTCTCAACAATTTTATTTACAGGTTGCTTATCCATTTTGTACCAAGGCAGATAACTACTGGGATTCAGATTGTGGAGATTTTACAGCATCACTGATCTACTTCTGTTCCTTCTATGTTATCATAACATATATTGTACTTAATCTTCTAGTGGGTAGGTAAAATTAACTGGTATATTTTTCAATCAATGAATTTTCCCAAAATTTTAAAGAATAATTTTACAAAGGAAACGTTGGAAAAATGAAAAGAATGTCATTGAAAAACATGTTATTGCTCACTGACATGTGTTTAATGATGTTTGGATGAGAAAAATTTGAAGATTACTTCTTGAAGACAAAGCAATATTTTGAGATAAATGTTTTGATATTGACTCACTTACTTCGTAGGGATAGTTTCCATCTCAGGTCCTTGATAGATCCTCTACACCAGACTTAATAGTCAGTGTTCCATAGATAAACAGCAAAAGTCTTAAAACTTATTTTAATGCTTTATTTATTTAAAGAGGATTGCAAACAGCCCGAAGGCTACATTAGAAAGAAGATCTATTTTTTTTCCGTCTAATATATTAAAAGTTGTGTTAGACAAAAAAAAAATATTAATCATTTTTGTTGGAGTGTTATATGTACCAGAAATTATTAATTTTGATATTTTCATATTTATAGCTATCATCATGGAAAATTTTTCCTTGTTTTATTCAAATGAAGAAGATGCATTACTAAGTTACAATGATATAAGAAAATTCCAAGAAACTTGGAACCATGTTGATGTTAACAGAAAGGTAAAATTTAATATAATTGTGTCGCCTGCATTCATGCAGTGGGGACATATAGGGATCACTATCCGTCGTCTTGCGTTGGCGACATCGTCGTCCATGTTGGCATTGTCGTCACAAAAATTTGTGTCACATTTCTCTCAGGAACTATTTATCAGAAACTTTTGCAATTTGGTATGGAGTGTCAGTATGGGGACTTATACCGTTTAAAAGAGTTTCGGATCTCTCGCATGCCCACTTCCTGATTGATGGAACTCAGGAAATTTTTTGCTTCTTAATAATTTCTGTCACGTTTTTCTCGGGAACCATGTATCCATCTCAGCCTTCTGCAATTTGGCATGCAGTATCAGTATGGGAATCTACATGTATACCATGATATATAGGTTGAGATCTCGCATGCCCACTTCTTGTTTGACAGAACATAGAATATTTTTTGCCGATCGGAGTCACAAAAAATTTCCGTCACATTTTTCTCAGGAACCATGTATCCGAGCCTTCTGCAATATAGAGTATCATTATGGAGACCTGTACAGTGTAATAGAGTCTCGGATCTCTGGCATGCCCACTTCCCGTTTGACGGAACATTTTTTGCCGATTAGAGTCACAAAAAATTTCTGTCACATTTTTCTCAGGAACCATGTATCCGAAACTTTTGCAATTCAATATGTGGTATCAGTATGGAGACCTTTACAGTGTAATAGAGTTTGGGATCTCTCACATACTTCTTCCTGTTTGACATAACTTTGAATATTTTTTTTTTCTTATGCATGCGACACATGTCTTCCGTGGAAGACTAACTACTAAGTTTTTATTTAGTTTACTTTGAGGAGTTGATAAATAATTTTATTATCTTTATGAGAGTTATATAAAAATTTGATTTTCAGTGCTATTTTTCTGTTCTTATCAAATGAATCCTGTTCATTAGTATTTTTTTCTCTTCTTAACAAATAGATCTTGTTCATTGTATTTTTGTGTCGCCTGCTGTAAGCAGAGTCGACACATAGGGATTACTATCCGTCGTCTTACGTCGTCGTCCTGCGTCGTCCCGACAGTTTTTGAATCCACAACTCCTTCAAAACTATTTGTCCGATTCCTACCAAACTTTCAGGATATGTTTAACTGGTGTAGTTGTGCACCTGATACTTAGAATTTTGATTTTGCAGATTTTAGAGGTTAACAGAGCCAAAATTGCTCATTTGTGAGTCTGTTGGTTTTGAATCCACAACTCCTTCAGAACTGATAGTCAGATTCTTACAAAACTTTCAGGATAAGTTGTTTACTGGGTGTAGTTGTGCACCTGATACTTAGAATTTTGATTTTACAGATTTTAGATGTTCACAGAGCCAAAATTGCTCATTTGTGAGTCTGTCTGTTTTGAATCTGCAACTCCTTCAAAACTGCCTGTCCGATTCCAATAAAACTTTCAGGATAGATTGTTCACCTGATGTAGTTGTACACCTTATATATAGAATTTGATTTTACAGATTTTAGAGGTTCACAGAGCCAAAATTGCTCATTTGATAAACTGGTTTGTTAATCCCCAATTCCATCACAACTATAAGTCAGATTCCAACCAAACTTGCAGGATATGTTGTTCACCTGATGTAGTTGTGCATCTGATACTTAAAATTTTGATTTTGCAGTTTTAGAGGTTCACTGAGCCAGAATAGCTCATTTGTTAATTCTGTTTGTTTATGTGGAACTCCTTCAAAACTGTATATCATATTCCAACCAGCCTTTCAGAATACATTGATTACTTGATATAGTTGCACACCCGATATATAAAATTTTGATTTTACAGATTTAAGACGTTAACAGAGCCAAAATAGCTTATTTGTTAATTGGGTTTTATAAACTTCGACTCCTTCACAACTGTCTATCAGATTCCAACCTAATTTTCAGTATATGTTGTATATAAGGTCTGGTTATGCACATTATACTTAGATTTTTTTACCAATTCTAGACATGCTAGAGGTTTGCCAAGCCACTAAGCTCATATGTTAAATCAGATTGTTAATCTGCAAGTCCTTAAAACTGTAATTCATATTCTTAACCAAGTTTGCAGAATATGTTTTTCTCCTAATCTAGACATGCACATTATAAGTAAAATTTTAATTTTGCATATTTTAGAGCTTCACTGGACCAAAAATGGCTCTTCTGTAGTGCAGGTGACACAAGTGTTCCATGGAACACCCATCAATTTTTTTACTGTTTTCGAAAACAGTAATTTGCGATTGGCTTGAAGCCATATTGATTTGTTTACATGACTTCCCGGAACTACAAAATATACGCTCGTATAAACTCTAGAATTTAGCACCCGATATCACTACGAGTAAAGAAAGATACCTGATGTTTACTGATCACAAAAAGGCAATATATTGCTAAAAATACCTGTCATCCTTGACAAATCATATGTGCTTTTAAGCGATTTTACGGTCGTGAAACGAAATTAGAGGAAAAACGAGATTTGCAAGAAATTCTACGCTGAAAAAATGTTTTGTTTACATTAATGCGTTTATGTAACGGATGAAAATCATGTGTCGATCAATAGACAATCAAAATAGGGATTACATCTATCTTGTGGTATCCACGTGGTTAGACAGCTGAGCCTGTGACAATCAATACCGGTGGATATTTATCCCTGCCGCAACGCGATGCGGGGATATGGTAATGCC
>MJUU01040156.1:63713-75584 GCA_002080025.1 Modiolus philippinarum
CCTTTTTAACTTTGAAAATTTACGAAATTTCCTTGTAAGCGCTCTAGCAAATATATTTCTCATTGGATTTGGTTAATATTTACTCAGTAGCTTTAGTTCAAGGATGCCATAACCGAGTTCAAAGATAAGCCCTGGTTAAATATTTTTGTAGGAGTTATGCCCCTTTTTAACTTTGAAAATGACCACAAATATGTGGGGTTTCAAATTTCTGGGTGGCGGGGATATATGGCTACGCTTAGCCCTTGTTAACTTTTAAGACTTGAGAGATGTTATTAGAGTTATATCCAGCAATCATAGTCACTCATATCGTTATGTGTCACGATTAACCAGTCCATCGGTGGGGAATATTGAAATTACGGTCCTTTGACCACAAACTTCTATATTTGGAAAAAAATAAACTCAGAACTCTCGAGGGTTTTCTATACCACCCAGTGATTGCGGGATATATTCCTTAGCCTATGGAAAGTCCAGAGAATTCCGAAGTTTACTTTCGTTTTCTTGTCAATGAAGTTGACAATTTTGTGCATTTCTCAACAAAAAGATTGTCCCCCCAATTGAACGGAAGGTAATCGAATTGGGCTCATGACATTCTTTGAAAAGATAAACATCTTTGAAAGTAAACCAGACCAAGTTTTATTTTATGAGGGAAATAACAAAATAGAGGCTTGTTTAGGGGGGTCCCAATATCCCATATCCCAGTAAGTCTGGATGAAAATATCCCTTTGAAAATTGAAGATATCCCATTAATTATTGAAAAATCCCGTTTTCCATAGTCAAAATATCCCATATCCCGGTCCTTTTTGTCTCAAATATCCCATATCCCATTAACAAAAGTGGTAAATATCCTGTATCCCAATATACCCTAAGCCTCAAAATAAACTTTGGTTGAAGCGAGCAGGTGTGGAAGCGATGTCTGCATAGTTAGTAAAATTTTCTTATTAGTAACAAGGCCCTGTGGTTGAACACGGCTAACAAACATGCTGGTACTGCTATTCACGAAAGGGGTTACACACAAAAAGGTAATAATTTAAACCACTCGAGTGACTGTATCTGTTTGAGCAAAAACATATTTAGAAATTGTAATGCTTCATTTTTTTTTAAATGAAATGCAATGAAAGGAGACAATTTTTATATGTGCATCAAACAAATAATACAGTAAAGTCAAGCCTTCTGAAATGATGTTCCAAATACTTGTGTTTGATCATCTTATTTTTTATTTTGATGACTGTCTGGTCATGATCGCAACACATAAACACAGGAGTCTAAAATCACAGCAATAAAGTGGTTATGTTACATAAAATGTCCTGAAACCCCACAAGGAGCTACATTGTGAAGCTATGGCCCTCAGTTTTCATCGAAGAAAAAAATCTTGATGTGTTTCTTTTAGAGAGGCAACAATTGTATATGTTGTAAATTGTGTTCATTGAATATTTATTATAGAAGATAGGACAGTTTTTCATTCCAAATGAAATAAAAGAAAAAGAAATGAAATGCAAGTGAGAAAATCTAAAGACTTGCATATCAATACCAGACACGGAAACAATGACATAAACATAACTGTAGATCTTTGTTTCTGCCAAAAAAAAAAAAAAACAACTTTCTGTTGATTTTTTTACTGCCCCATCTCTAGTTGCAAACACTATGTATAGTATAAAGCTGTACATTTCTTGCTTGCATGCGATCATAAAGCTAGAAAACAGTACCGGTAATACTGCATTTTGACGCTTTGATTTTATTATTGAATTTCGAAATTAGACCAGCAAATTTGTTTCTATGAGATATAACAGGAAATGTTGATTGCATTTTTATCTTTCTCAGTAAGTTATTCAGGCATCATAGATAGAATTAAATTTTTTTCTCAATGTTGCTGGGAAATAGAAAAGTCAGTTATCTATCTATGCCTAAATTGTGAAGAAAAGAGTTTAACTTGACTCATTAATTTGATAAAAAATGACATTACCTATAACAGAGAATCCCATTGTTCTTTTTCTTTCAGGGAGTAATTCCTGTACGTAGAGTAAGACTGCTAATCAGACTACTGACAGGAAGATTGGAAGTAGACTTAGATAAAGATAGACTTCTATTTAAACATATGTGTTATGAGTTGGAAAGACTACACAATGGTGCAGATGTTACATTTCACGATGTCTTGAGGTAAACATTTGTTTTAATGTCATTTGCTATGACGAAATAGATTATTGTAAATGGGTTCTGTGCAAATTAGAACATGGGCAGACCTTATATTTGTCAATATTTTATACCGAGTGATAGATAAAATGAAGGCAAAGGCATAATGCCAGTTAAAAAAACCCGAGATAAATAAGTGATTCAAAAGACATGATCAACCATTATGTTTATGTTTCAGTATGTTATCCTATAGATCAGTAGATATATGTAAAAGTTTACAGTTAGAAGAATTACTAAGTAGACAAGAACTGGAGTATACAATAGAGGAAGAGGTAGCCAAACAGACAATTAGGAACTGGTTAGATAAATGTCTAAAGAGAATCAGAGCGGTATGTTAGGCTAGGTCAATTTGTTTATATTTATGCCCTGAAATGAATGTGGAATTGCATATAGATTAATCTTTGTCTGTCTGTCCCAATGTTAAAGTCTTGTGTTTCAGTCCATTTACTGTTCACCTATTTTTATGGAAATCCCTAAGTGTCAATGGTTTCCAGTTCTTATAGTATTAATTGAAGAAACCAAGGACAGGAAATAGAAAGAAACTTGATCTATTTCTAAGACCGAATAAACTGGTTCATAATATAAATGAAAAAAAGGGGAGAATTAAGTTTAGAAAGACCATATATATTTTTACCTGCATCACCAATGGTGACGGCAGGTCTAGGAGCCATTCGACTCCGTCAGTCCGTCCGTCCGTCATGCTTTGTGGGTACCAAGTTTGTGTAATCTAAAACTCAGACACCTTTAACCTGATACTTTTGATACAGTTGTTCTGGACACATTGAAGATGTGCACCTTCTCTTTTGGTGAGATTTGGATAAATATTGTCGAATTTATCCATTGTTGAACTTAGTCATTTTTGCATCAAATTTCAACATTACGGTACATTACGGTACTGAGTTTGTGTAATCTGAAACTCCGACACCTTATACCTGATGCTTTTGAAACTTTTGCACAGTTGTTCTGGACCCATTGAAGATGTGCACCTCCCCTTTAGGTGAGATTTGGGTAAAAATTGTTGAATTTATCTATTGTTGAACTTAGTCATTTTTTCATCAAATTTCAACATTACGGTACTGAGTTTGTACTTAGTCATTTTTTCATCAAATTTCAACATTACAGTACTGAGATTGTGTAATCTGAAACTCTGACACCTTATACCTGATGCTTTTGAAACTTTGCACAGTTGTTCTGGACACAATGAAGATGTGCACCTCTCCTTTTGGTTACATTTGAATAAAAAATGTGGAATTTATGCATTGTTGAACTTAGTCATTTTTTCAGCATATTTATACCCCCCGCTTGAAAAGTGGGGGTATATAGTGATGGGGTTGTCCGTTCGTCCTTCCGTCCGTCCTCCGTCCGTCCGTCCGTTACACCTGAGGGTACTCATCTCTTATCAGCTACTCCTCCAGAACCAGTGAACAGATTTTCATGAAACTTTAACGCAGTCTTTATGACATAATGTAGATGTGCACTTCCTATTTCAGAATTTGATTTTATTGATTTTTGGGGTTTCCCATAGCAAAACATGGACTTAGCCATGACATTACTAGGGGTACCCATCTCTTATCTGCTACTCCTCCTAAACCATTGAATAGATTTTGATGAAACTTTAACACAGTCTTTATGACATAATGTAGATGTGCACCTCCTATTTCAGAATTTGATTTGATTGATTTTTGGGGTTTCCCATAGCAAAACATGGACATAGCCATTACATTACAAGGGGGTACCCATCTCTTATCCGCTACTCCTCCTGAACCACTGAACATATTTTCATGAAACTTCAACACAGTCTTTATGACATAATGTAGATGTGCACCTCCCAGAATTTGATTTGATTGATTTTATAATTTCTGGAAACAAATGGGGTTGTGGTGGGTATTTATTAGTGAGCTTTGCTCACAGTTCTTCTAGTTTGAATTGGTAAACCTATACATGACATTCTGTTAGGTTATTAAAAAAAAACACTTTCTCAGTTGAACATGAGTGACGGTGATGCAGGTCCAGACATGTAATTGGTCTTGTTGCCATAATTTACTGCATGAATTATTGAAAATAAAGGGCTCCCTCAAGCACAGTATCATATGACCGCAGCATGATGACCACTGAAATTAGAATAAGTATAATTTAAAATGAATGTGGAAACAGTAAAGAGCTTGACACATTGATTAGCTAGACACAAACTAGAGGAAATAAAAATCAGCACTTTTGATCCTGTATAGATCGGACACATTAAGAGCTACCCAATATCTGTTAACTACCAATTAAAAGCATACTCCAAGAGAAATCCAAAGAAATAATCTCCCATTGAAACGCAATGAAAAATTAAAGTTTTAGGTTATTTGCACAATTGCAATTATGGCCCTGTTTCACCCGTTATAACTTTGAAACGGTAAGAAGGACATAAAATCTGTTGCATACTTCTTAAGCTTTACATTAAGATGAATCCAAAGAGAAAAATCCTATCAAAATCTGATGAGAAATTAAGATTTGAAAACTGCATTTTTTGCCCTCTGATTCTTATATCACAGGAACGGTAACAGCTACACCAAATCTGTGACAGAGAACTGAAAGTTTACAACAAGAGAAACCCAAAGAAATTTCCTGTCGAAATCTGATGAAAAATAAAGATTTCACAAATTAAAAAAAAACTTCATTTTTGGTCCATTGACCCCTTATAGTTCAGAAACGACAAGAGCTACACCAAATCTGTGACACCAACTGAAAGTTTTCAACAAGAGGAATCCAAAGAAAAAAAATCTCATCGAAAACTGATGAAAAATAAAGATTTAATATTATTCGAAAAATTGAAATTTTGGCTCCTTTCACCCCTTATAGATCAGAAATGGTAAGAGCTACATCAAATCCATTGGTTACTACTGAAACCTTTAATACAGAAAAAGGAATCTAAAGAATTGAAATCTGATAAAAATAAAAATTTAGGTAATCTGCAAATTTTCAATTTTTGCCCTGTTTGGCCCTTATAGATTAGAAGAGAACAAGTTATCAAAAAACTGTTGATTAAGTGCTATGTTAATTTTTCATGAGGAAACCCATTTCAAAAAAACTACATCAAAATCAAACTTACATGTATAATAAAAAAAAAAAACAAAAAAACAAAATTTTGAAATTCGCCCATTTTGGGTCCCATTTATCTCATGAATGCACTAAAATTACTTCGCGATCACTGAAAGAAACCTCATCAAAATCCGATAAATGATAAGATTCTACAGTCATATCTGACCAATTAAAAACACCCAATTTAACCCCTTAGATGCCCTTTTTTCTGAAATGTGTAGGGCCAGTGTAAATCTGATACAGATACACACTTGTTCTGTAAATATAACTTGACCATTCAAAATTAATCGATAATTTAGAAATAGATTGTTTATATCTGTGTCAAGGTTAACATTTAAAAGTACAGTTCCACCATATCAAGGATTGACATAAATTACTAAAAATAAAACAAGGTCAGTTGAGTGTAAACACTGCATGATGAAATGTACATTGGTATTCTAAAAGTACATCACAGGTCAACTGAGGGTAAAAATAGTAACATTCTCTTCAAGTCAAGAAATATTTGCATGATGAAATGTACATGGTTAATAAAAGTACATCTCAGGTCATGTGTACCTCACAATTATGGAAATAAAAAGGTGCATGACTTTGATCTTAGAATAAACTGTAGATATGCTTCATAAAAAACAAAATACCTGCTGAAATGGACATTTGTCACAAAAAATGAAATAAAAATTCTGTTTTTGATAATTCAGGAGTTTATACAATTTTATATTTTTTATAATTGATTAATAGATATCCTCAATAATTTTTTCTTATTTATTTTAATTAGTGCTCTTATGTATTTTGAGCATTTTAAAAATGAGGTTATATTTTATAAAATGTAAATATTTCCTCTTCATAAACATTGTTTTTATGCCCCTGAGAATCGAAGATTCGGGGCATATGGTTTTTGATCTGCCTGTTTGTCTGCAAAAGCTATAACATTGTGGATATATTTTAAATTGCAAGTATTAGGGCTTTCATATTTTGTATGTGTATTCCTTGTGTCAAACCCTTTCATATGATACCTGCTTTTGGACCTTGTGACCTTGACCTTGGCATTTGATGGCCTTTTCATTCCCCGCCACACGAAGTGGCTAGGTATTATGTGATACCCTCAGTCATTCGTCCATCTGTCCTTTCCGTGAAGGTTTCTGACTGATAACTTGTGAACTAAATAACACAAGGTCTTCAAACTTGGTATGCAAGTTGTTTATCACAAAACTCATGTCAAGTTTGATTTTGGGTTCAGAGGTCCAAGGGGTTCTGGAGTTATGACCCTTGAAACTTTGAAATTTTGCAAATTTTAGGGTTTCGTATTCATAATTTGTGAATGAAATAAAATACTGTTTTCAAACTTGGTATGTAAATTGTTTACCACAAAACACAGGCCAAGTATAATTTTGGGTTGTTCTGGAGTTATGCCCCTTTTAACTTAGAAATTTTGTGAAACGTGGTATGTATCATGTCATGCACCATTACTATTTAAAAAAAGGAACAAAAAAAAAACTTTAATATTGGGTATATCTTCTAAATGATAAATGATATGGCTTTCATATTTTGAATGTGCATTGCTTATGACTAGACCTTTTAATTGGTAACAGAATATTTGACCTTGTGTCCTTGACCTTGGCATAAAAACTTGGACATTGAGTACCGTATATTTTCTTATACAAAAAATATGGTCTGTGTCTTGTGGTGATTTCTGTATGAAGAACAGTATAATCATTTATCCATTGATTTCTTTCATTCTGTGTCTAAAGGATTTCTATGCCCCTGGAACAAAACGTTAATGTCTTGTTATTTATCAGTTGCTCCATATCCATTATTTTTGTCATAATCTCCTTTTCAGAAAGAACATTCCAATATCATCTCCAATTTGAGGGCCACCAATGACATGTTGTTTACTGTATCAGAACAACCATCAAACTCTGTAGAAAATATAGAGGAGAACAAGATAGATGGCCCTGTTGTCAGGATGAGAAAGAAAGGAACTGTAGAAATGCATCCACCAAATATCCTTGTACAACCATCCTCTCCATTGTTACAGGTAAGTCATTATTGTTGTTACAGGTAAGTCATTACTGTTGTTACAGGTAAGTCATTACTGTTGATAAGTACTGTAACTCAAATTATTTTGGATTTTGCATATTCACGGTGTATATCCAAAACGGAACCTTCGAGATCAAATACGTGTTACGTGGTCCTTCGGGAATAAGTAACGGGTCCTATTTGATGAAAGTTTTGTCAACAGCTTGGATACCCATATAAACAATGGACTTATGTAAGGAGGAAAGGTAAATATATCATATATATTGCTCTTACGGAACGCCCTGGTGTATGATTCAAAACAAGATCAACTCAACAGTTATATACGTGTACTGAAATTGCTTTGGTATGCTTCCGAACGAAAGGACTATCAATGGTACGCGAAAATGAGGACACATTTTTGATGATAATTTGCTATTTGAAATCGTTCTACATAACTATTTCTACATACAATGGAAGAAAACATCTGTATGCATCTTTTGAAACTCCAGTACAGTTTCAAAATTTCATTTAAGGCCAATAAAATTGGTTTGAAAATGAATGACTAGTAACGGCACCTTTTCGATTTTAAAACAATGTGTACAATTGTAGCACCGCAACCTCCGGGATTTTCAGACAACAGATCCTTAATGACAAATTCTTTGTTTTAGGAAAAGTGGGTTAAAACGAAAATCAAGCCAAGCAGGCAGAAAATGTCGGTCAAAGTGACATAAATTTGCTTGGATGTTGACTTACCATCAGAGATGTACGCATACACGAGATTACATGATACTGCCATGTCAATTGACCGAGATATGAACTAAGTTGTAAATTGAAATATAAGCCATTCCAGCGGAAAATATAATTTTCAGAGACCTAATTTATTGATTGATTGATTGAATATTGTTTAACGTCTACTCAGCAATATTTCAGCTATATCAAGACGAGAACAAGTTTGTTAATAAATAATCACTTTGGGGTATGGAAAGGGCCATGGGACGGGAAATTCTGACTGCCACTGGAAAAGTAGGGTAAAATCGTCAAGGGCGGGCAATTTAGCCTTGTAGCCGATCACCTACGGACCACCCAAAAAGAGCTTGCTACAAGGGTTCTTTAACGTGCAGGGAGCGTGGCATTTCTTCTAACACATGGACCTGAGTTTACATCCCATCCAAAAGATGGGTTGTGTATTTATTAATCCCGCACAACCACGGACCGGGTCCTATTTCTATATCCCGGGCCCCTAGGGGTTCTCTGTTAGGAAGACTCATACTCCAAGCTCAGAGGATGCTGTGGGCCTATTCATAAGCCGGGACCGTGCACGGCGGGAGACCTAATTTAATGAGATAGGCTATCAGCCTTCATGTAAAGTGCAATGATTATACATTGCATACTTACTGAGATATGCACCTAAATGCGGACACGGAAGTGGACAGCGAGGGTACCCCAACATTCCCGCTTTTCAGCTTCGTTGAGGCGAACTGAAATTCACTAGACGTTTGAAACTAACTTGGAAATATGAACTTTGACAAGGATGTCCTGTCAGTTAATTTAAGTAAATCCAGCTTTAGATCCAGTACAGGGTCCTAAATCGAGATTGAATCATGTACTACTAGTAATGATAATTGTTGGGATAACATATGCTATTTTTTAAGGACTTGAATAAAATATTAAGCTACAGACAATGAAGGGCAAAGTATTGGTCAAGCCTTGATAATTATCCATGCCATGAATTACATAACGGGTATTATTCTGCACAATGGTTTATTTATTGTAAGATCAACGAGATGTAATGTGCACTTGTTCACAAATGGACTCAAACGCAAACTCTAACTCTGACATAAAATATATGTCGGAGTTTCTTATTTGTTATGATTTGGTTTATTGATTGATTGATTGAATATTGTTTAACGTCTACTCAGCAATATTTCAGCTATATCAAGACGAGAACAAGTTTTGTAATAAATAAGCACTTTGGGGTATGGAAAGGGCCATGGGACGGGAAATTCTGACTGCCACTTGAAAAGTAGGGTGAAATCGAAAAGGGCGGAGAATTTAGCCTTGTAGCCGATCACCTACAGACCACTCAAAAAAAGCTTGCTACAAGGGTTCTTTAACATGCAGGAAGCATGGCATTTCTTCCAACACGTGGACCTGAGTTTACATCCCATCCGAAAGATGGAAAGATGGGTTGTGTATTTATTAATCCCGCACAACCATGGAATGGGTCCTTGTTCTATATCCCGGGACCCTCAGGGTCAGCCCCCGTTTAGGAGGGTCACACCCCGCAAGCCGGAGATACTAGGTCCTATTTCTATATCCCGGGGTTCCCTCGGGGTCCTCTGTTAGGAAGGCTAATACTCCAAGCTCAGAGGATGCTGCGGGCCTATTCATAAGCCGGGACCGCACACGGCGGGTTATGATTTGGATAGTAACTATCATGATTATTCATGTGATCATACCTGATTGAAATATAACATGTAGCTGCTGAGAACTGGATCTAATTTTATATATATAATCACTATCGACCAAGTGTGAAACGATGAGATCATTATTAAATTAAGTCAACACAATATATGCGATTAATGGAAAAGTCATTATTACTGTTGTAAACATTATTGATTTTATTATAGTAGTAATTCCTTTATCGGAGTCGCATCTATTGTTATGACTCTGATAATGATCTCATCGATTCGCACTTGGTTGACAGTTTATATATATAAACACAAAATAAATCAACATTAACTCAAGCATAAGAATGTTTCGCCTAGTTACCACTTCAGGCAAGATTCTGGTTGCTTCTAATTTCTGAAAGAACTATCACAAGAAAGTTATATATCAAGATTAGAGTACAATTACGGGATGTAGGACATTTTGTTTTTAGGACTGACTTTATCACACCTTGTATAAATCGAGCCCGATAGCTCTTAAGGATTTGTACAATAAAAAAAATCCGTATCATAAACAAAATGTCGTGGTATATTTCTTCTAGTGGTAATTGACGTAGCCACAAACAGCACTGTATATAAAATTTGAATCAGTTGAAACTCTCTATTTTAATATTTCTAATACATTGTTGATCGCATTATTACTGTGAAAGATTGCAAGCACCATATTACGACTATGTGAAGAAGGGACAATCGTTACTAAACAAAGCAACTTCACATGAAGTCATGCATAAAATTTCAGATAAATTCAAAGATAAAGGTCGCAATATGAAATAGTATTTTTCATTCTAAAAACCTAAATTTGCAGACTTACATACCAAGTAAGAACACACCAACTAGCCCTTATTACAGAGAATTTACTTTGATGTAAATAATAAATCGCCTTCGGCTCGGTCATTATCATAATATCAGTAAATACCACTCTCCTTTGGGGAGTCGAAATTTTCATAAAGGAACATTTTATTAATAATTATTATATACAAATGTAACTAGAAGACACGAGGGGACTTTATAAACATAAGTGGATGATATAAATCGGATAATGGTTTTTATGAAATAAAAACGATACGCTAGGCTCTGGAATAGCCTTTGATAGAAAATTGCGTGTTTGATTGGCAGGGGTGTGGTGGCTCATGATGTACTTGGCTTCGAAACATAAACCTTTTACAACACACACAAATAAACACCGGTAGCTCTTTATTCTTCCGCAAAAAACGCAATTCTATCTCTTTCCACCTTCTAAGTATCTCCACAAACTACAATCACGCTTTGTTTAACACATTTGAAAAGTCTTTTATAGTATTTGTATATTATTGATTATTGCACAATACCTCATCTTTATTTATTAACTTTTGGTTTTAAATTTATACATTACTGTTCTTATTCTTTTTATCATATCTATATTAATAAATCTAGCTAAGCGATATTGCAATACCAATCCCATCATCCTCTACGAACCTGTTCCCAGTACCACCTATAGTAAATGTTTATAATACTTTTCAACTTCCACAAGGAAACAGAAAAATTAAACCCCGCCCCGTTTTATCAGGACGAAACTGGACGCCATTTTGATTTTCGAGAATCTGAAATTCCTATTGGTCAATAGTCTTCTGCGCATGCGTTCTCCTCACTGCGCAAGCGTACTCCTCACTTCCCCCAAAGAACTATCTATATAGCTAGGCTATTCCATAGCCTAGCTAATTATAGACTGGTGGTCAAAAGTATTACAATACTTTTTCCAATACTGCATGGTAAATTTCTCTCTGTAAAAATTTTAGTAAAAATGGTAAATAATGGTTTTAACCATTTAAAATGGTAATCAGTATTCATTTCAATTATGGCAATATATTTACACTTCGACAAATACTAACTAAATATACGAGTGCAAAGTTGACATTTATGAAACACTCTTTTTATATTACTATTTCAAACTAACTGTCTTTCAATTACAAGATACTTACATTCAATTGCAACAAAATTAGCATAAATTTTATTTAACCCAACCATTCAGTTATGGTAGGTTTACACTGCCAATCAAAGCAACTCGACCGAACTCGATCTATGAATATTCATGAATATTCATCGATCGTGACACTGATCTTGAATGCTCGTGTTCGGTCTACTAACCAAATTGGGGCGATCT
>MJUU01040156.1:75807-91097 GCA_002080025.1 Modiolus philippinarum
CTTCCAGACCAACTCGATTAGTACTCGATCATTACTCGACTAACACGATTCATTCTTTTTTCTATACAAGATCTTCCCGGCAATAACCCGGTTTTTCCTGACCTGTATCTGACTTTTACTGGACCACTCAAGACCTTGACTCGATTTAACACGACCGCATGTTATCTTTCCACAATATCACAACATGAGCCTTTCAAGAGCCTCAGTGTCTCACTAGGGCCTTACTTCAGTTTTTAAAGGGGCCATCCAATGGACTCCAATGACTATTGTGATCAAGTTTGGTTGATGATCATCTTTGATATGATGAGAATCTGCCAGATACTATCTCAAGTGGGACCAGCCAAGGACTATTGTTTTCAATTTTGGCCAATTGGCGTTTCAGAGTAGAAGATCTTGGAATGCCTAAGCAAGGTCGAATATTAAATTATGTTCCCCGTTGGATTGCATGCAGACAAGATAGATACTATTTTGAAATTGGAACATCCAAGGACTATTTTGACCAATTTTGGCTGCAATTGGTCCAGTGAAAATCCTTCTGGTACAATGTAAAACTTTGTCCCTCTTTGGAGTCATCTTATATTAGCTGACGATATGGCAGACACTATTTTGAAAAGGGACCATCATTTTGCAATCGTAACAAGTCTGGTCTAATTGGCTTGGGGGTTTCAGAGGTAACGTTAGAATGAGTTTTCCAATAAGATCCAATATACGGTTTGATTAGAAGCAGACATAACGGTTTTTTCACATTGAACCAATCGAGGTCTATCATGGCTCTGCGGTTTCTGTGTAGAATATATTTGAATGCAAAGTTTATGGACAACGGACACAAAAAATTGACAAAAGCCCAACTTGGCTTTATCAGAATTGTACAAAAGAGAATATCAGATTGTGCATGCTACTACTTAAACAATGACGAGCAGAGGGCTTAAATTCAATCGACTAGCTATGCTGACAGAATTTGAAATTGAATCCAAGATGTACCCAATATACACATTCCAGAAACAGATTCACTAAACACATGCATTCAAGAATAAAATATTGTTTCTTCCGAGCAGGTTGGTACTCTTATCACAAGATTTGATTCAAGCTAAATGACATACCGGTAAGAAGAATGCGATTTTGAACATTTGTAACATGTACTAAAGATAAAAAAATTCTTTTAGATTTGCACCGGGCAAATGATGTACCAAACGGACAGCCGCTCACCATTTTCACTTTCTAAAAACCGGATTTTTATACAGAATGCAGGTTTCAAGCTATACACGGAAACTACTGTAAATCTAGTTACCATCGATATCATGTGATGATATGTCCTCTGTTATATATATCAGATAAGTCCTACATGTAATGACAGGAAAATCGCACAGTTGCATTCTGACGCATGATTAGAAAGATCACCTGCTAGTATGTGAAAGGGAACATTCATTCCTCTATAATGATGAATTTGAAGCATTTGCTATTGTCTAACCCAAAATACGTGCCTTCTGTGTCAGATCCGTCTTCTCTGCTACTCTATATCTATCACAGTTATCATTATTTCCTTGAAGCATCAGTCATATGGGCCACAAATTTTGCTGCTCTACCACCATGCTGAACTGTTCCCTGAATTTTCACGTTTTATCCCCATATATACAAACGTACCAACAGGACACTCGACCATTTCACAATCTTCTCCCGACCAGGTCTAGTTAATCAAACACAAATCGGGCTATGATCTGGCTCAATCTGACAAAGTCTGGTTCGTCGAATGAATATCGAGCATAAGTCGTACGTGAATCGTAATGAGATCGAGAATGGTCGAGTGTTAGTCGTGTTATATCGGGTGAAGGTCGAGTGGACATCGTGAGCTAGCTTGATCAATGAATTTTATGACGATGGTCAGGAAAACAGCATGGTCGATTTGATCGAGTTTGTGTGATCGGCGGTGTATACCTTGCATTAATCAACTGATATATATTTTTTAACATGTTGATACTTGGTAATCCCGAAGGTTGATGTGCCACGATCATGAAGATCCGTTGCTGTATTGGGATGTTTTGTTTTCATCGTTATTGATTTTATTATACATTAATATTTGTTCAAAATTGTTATGGTGTTAGTGAGATCTTTTAATATACACAATACCTAATAACGATGCTCTGGGATGTAGTTAAACTAATGATATTAGACAAATGACGTGATAAAATCGTCCTTTCAACAGGATGATGTTGTGAAAAGCCACAATCAATTTTAAAATGCAGCGATTGTGTTTTCAATTCTGGAATAAATCTGACACAAGTGTAAAAAGTGACCATAGCGGAGTTCCGCAAGACCTCATATACAGTTAAAATACATGTCAAATTGTATTTAATCCTACAAATAAGAAGACTGCTGTCGCAACTTACCTGTGAAATCTACCAAGGATCCGTTACTTGTTCCCAAAGGATCGCGCAACGTCAACAATCATCACGAAGGTTCCGTTTTGGATATACAACGTGATATTATCCTTCCTAGTCAACTTTGCAGGTACTAATTTTTGTGATGCTCTATTTCTGCTGATATATTTGTATGAGGGTTATAAATGTGTGATGATTTATTTTTGTGATATTCTTAGGCTAACGAAGATCACAAAAGTAATTGGTTTACAGTATTAGAGTGAATATTATTTGTACTTTGATGAAATTGATTAGGAATGCTCTACTCTCATAAAAAATTAGGTAAATCTTTAATCAAAAACATCATGGTAAGGGAAAAACTGAAAGTGATTTAACATCTAATTATACCCCCCACGAACGAAGTTCAAGGGGGGTATATAGGAATCACTCTGTCTGTCTGTCTGTCTGTCTGTGATGGCAAACAATTTTTCGTAACAGTTTTCTCAGTCCCATACCGCAAGTAGCGTTTTCAGGATTGCCGGAGATCTACTTCCTGTTTACCGACNTAGTTAATTTTCGAGATCTTTTGTCAATCTTAAGAACTTTTTGTAACAGTTTTCTCAGTAACTACTCATCACTGCAAATTGAAATTTTGTATGCAAGTTTGACATGATGTCCCATACCGCTAGTAGCGATTTCAGGATTGCCGGATATTCACTTTCTGTTTACTGACTTAGTTAATTTTTGAAATCTTTTGTCAATCGTGAGAACTTTTCGTAACAGTTTTCTCAGTAACTACTCATCACTGCAACTTGAAATTTTGTATTTCACTTTAGAATGATTTCCTTTACCGCAGATGGCTATTTCAGGATTGCAAGACTTCTACTTCCTGTTTACTGACTTAGTTAATTTTTGAGATCTTTTTATGCAAATCTCTCAAAATTTTAGTACACAATGGAATTGTGCAATTATAACTATTTTTGTGATAAATTATATTTGGATCTTCTACTCCAATGGGGAGTGGGGGTATCATTTTGTGGCCCTCCAGGCCACAGTACCTCTAGTTTAATAAAGTACTGGAGGAAGGAGAGAAACAACCTTAAAAAAACCTTCAAGATGCACAAAACAGAATATAGGACAGATACCTTTACAAATCTGAAAATAACATACAAGAACAGGAATCAATAGTAGGGGACATAAATGTACATATCTACAGGTCTCAGCTCTCAGCAAGTCCTATGTTACTTAAAATTTGTTACCTAAAATGAACATACATTAATAATGATAGTGTTTTATTATTTTTTAATAGGGAACTTCTGTAAGAAAATATTTATCACCAACCCTGAGTGATAGTGCTTGTCAGAAGAAAAGGACATCAAGATTATCTAGTGGTTTGTATATTTATTTTTACATGCACATGTATTCTACTGGGGAATTGAAGCCCTAATAGGGTCTGTAAGTCTCGTTCAATTTTGAAACTTCCGACAGAGACATATAATTAAAGAGATTGGCAACTTGATGAACTCCCATCAAATCTCGCAGCCATCGAGACTTCGATAAAACTTCCACTTCACAAACATAATCGCTAATATCTCGATAATGTATGAAAATATCATAAAAAAACTATCTAAACACAACCAAGGTAATAAAATACTTTCCAGTTTTATAAATAGGAAGTTGTAATCACGGAAATAAAAGAGGAGTGTCAAAAGTAAACAAGGCACATCGCGATCTTCGTCGTCAGATTTGTACATGAAGTCTCCGCTTTATTTGCCAATATCTTTTATATTAATCAATATTTCTTATTCAAATTTTCGATACACAACTTTTAAATAATTTACAAAAACAATTCAATTTTCAGTTTGGATATATGTTGACTATATTAGAAGTAGTTTAAGAAGTTCTGATGTGGCCGTACCATGTATGTTGTGATTAATATGAGTGATAGTAGAGTTGCCAATCTCTGTAATTATATGTCTCTGCTTCCGGGTATTGTAAGAAAACTTAAGATTGACTGGGCGGAGTTACTTGTCATTCAGGATTTGATCATTCCAAAACAGATATAGGTACAATACACCAAATGCAGGGTGATGTTTTTCAAAGATCAATAATTGTTTGATTGGTGAATGTTCCTATTTATATCTTGGGGCATACAAATTACAAACTATTTGTTTTTGAAAAGTGTTCACTATACAAATGACTACATGATCATTAATGATTAATTTGATCGTAATCTTTTAACACCTAATGTTGTCACTACACTGAAAAAGTAGATTTACCCCAGTTCAAAGTTTAAGGCAAACTCCGCCCAGTCAATCTTAAGTTTAATTACAATACATAAGTTGTACCCGGAAGTTGAATTTTTATCAAAAAGGTATGATGTTTCAATAAAAAAATTTGGATGTCATAATGCTGCAATGTCACTTTTTGGCAGGAAGCATTTTCAAATTAAGAAATAGATTATTGCAAGCGGGCTCTATGCGAATTAGAACATGGGCAGACCTTATATTTGTCAATATTTTATACCGAGAGATAGCGAGGTATAAAATGAAGACAAATATAAGGTCTGACCATGTTCTAATTCGCATAGAGCCCAATTGCAATAATCTATTTCGATTCTAATATATTTAACAAGAGTTCTGAACATTCGAAGCGGCTCCTAGACAGCAATTTTGGGCTTTGCACTGGAATTGAAATATGTCGGAAAACTGCATATAAACACACATAAATAGACAAAGAGAAATCTATATTCGTTGTTTTATTAATACAAGTGGCTCATAAGCTTATGAATAAGTACAAATAATCTGTTATAAAACATATAAAATACGGATTTTTTAAAGTCGAAGCGGGTATAAGTGTGAACTGGTCATATTCTGATTTATATGACTGTTTAGTTATGTTATTTTTGAAGCAAAAAAAAGAAAAGGAATAAAACTCATATTTATAATATTAACATTAAAAATTAAAAATTTTATGTTTAAATCGTACAGCATGATATGCAACATAGATAAGATTTCATAACAACAACACATTCGTTGCTAGGTTACGGTTATGTCAATTTCAGGTCCGAGTAATTGTTGTAAATTTCTATTATTGTCATTATTTGATGTGGATTTTCGGGTGGTTCATTGTTCAAAAACTTTATTTACACAAAATAAAATGAATATTGAGTGAATAAAATGTGAAATTGTACTTTACGAGTGTCATTTTGTAAAAAAATATACGCATGTGCTAAAATATAGTGTTGGAATTAGAACATAGCTTTGTTTCCAAAGCGGAAGAACAGACTCATATTAGAATAGTAATTTTATTATATTTTCTTGGTGTCACATGATCATATTATTTACATAACTTCTTTACCAAAAAAAAAAAACAACCAAAAAACAAGTTAGGAATCAAATTTAAATGTGCATTATGAAAAACCATTAATAATTATTGAAACCAATAAAGCAGTTAAGTGTAAATTATACCTTGTAGTAAGTTAAGTCAGCTCTTGGCTCTATCTTTGACTTTTCCAAGTGGGAAGGGGTCCTAAACTTTACTTGAAAAAATATATATACATGTATTTGCATTGACTTGTCAGAAAAAATTTCATTAAGACATTCATTTAACATCCCCATTAACCTGTCAGCAGGGACAGATAAACAATTCTTCTGTAAATGGTGGTTTACAGTGGAAGATGACCTGTGTGAGATCGATGCACGCGACCTCATCTCACATCGGTAAATGACCAACCAAACGTGTTGATTTTTTTGATACAACAATCGTAACCATGACTTTACGTCATAAAACACCTGACAATATTAGGAACACCGTAATGGCGACAACTTTGTTCAAACAGTAAAGGTTTCCACATGTTTCTTTTCTCTTTTTACGGAAGAAATAGGTACTTGCATAAGATCAAAATTAAAGATCGGGATATCTTTCACTCATGTAAGAAATTCTACGTCTTTTCCTCTCGTTCCGCTATGCTCCACTCGAGAAAAGACAAAATTTCTTACACTTGTGAAAGATATCCCGATCTTTAATATGACCTTATGCAAGATCCTATTAATCTTGAACGATTCATAAATCAACCTTGAAAATAAAGATATTTTGTCGTGAAAAGTCATTTAGAAGTTTTACGTAGTTAAATTTTTTTCCATGTTTACAAGCTGAAATTTAAATTTACATTGAAATATTTTATCTTTGTAGGTAGTAGGAGTATTAGTCTTAGTCAAGTTGCCGAGAGTAATGTAGAAGTTTTATCTTCTCCTAACCACGAAAGATCGTCAGAGAGTGTACTTATTGGAGAAAACGTTTCCACAAATGTACAGTCTTGGTGGAAAGAACAAGTCAATACACAGAGTACTGTACAGGAATATGAAGAAGATACATGAATGTTAAGAAGATTATTCGTCAAATCGCCAACTGCTGAATCTACTTCACATCCATTCATAAGAACACATAGTGCATATGATATGGATGAATTGAAGTTACTGAAAATTCTGTTATATTTTGTAAATCAGAAGATCTTAGTCATCAGTTTTAAAAAAAGTGTAAAATTTAACTCCTAACAAATTACAGTGACAAAAATAGTAAAATTTTACACAAATAAAGAGAGTGGATGAAAACTTAGATTGAAAGCAGGCATAATATTGAACTGCTACAGGATTTTCCAAGGTGGTAAATGAAATAAAGAGGATAAGCAATACATTCAAATTTTAACCAGACTTGAGTTATTTCACTGCTGATTTGCTGAATATTGAGTCTTTAATGTATGATTGTGAAAATTAGAGAAAAAAAAAAAAAAAAAACATGAATAATAAAATACAATATACTGTGAAAGTACTTCTGTTCATGGGTTGAGTACCTGATTTGCTAAAATTAAATTCCCAACAAAATACATTTTTCCCTAGAGTTTTAATGCATTGAAGTTGAAACCATGAATTTACATACCCACGAAATAGTAATATTGACAAAAACCTCAAAAATTGATGTCAACAAATAAAAGTACTTCCACATTATATAAATTGCAGAATGCATGTGTTGTATATTTCAATGACTTATCAGCTGTAGGGAAGTTTTTAGACACAAGATTAAGTGCTGGATTTGGAAAATGGTTAAAATCATGAATAAACAGCAAAAATATGAAATTATACTTGTTAAAACTTTATACATGCTCAGTCTGCCAAAAGAATCTATATGGTACTTTGTTTATTGTACTTGACGCCAAAATGTGAAAATTGCTTGCCTTATCAAAAGGGTATGTAAATCTTGTTTAATTTTGATACTGTCTTGTACATGAAGAGAAGAAATCCATTTTTACAGTAAAACCATGTCATTTATATGTTACATTATAAATGATGTCATAATCCAGAGATATCACATTTTCCTTGAATTATTCTCAAATCACAACTTTGTTTTGAAATCTTTATGTCAGTGATAGACTTACACACTATGAATTACTGTAAATGTAGTCAAAAGACAGGGAAAATTAGTACCTGCAAATATCTTGTTAAAACAATCAAACTGTACTGTTTTTTTTTTTAATATGGGACTTTTGAGTCATGTTCACTCTGGAAACAAATCTTTTATTATACGAAAAAAATCAATATATGGAGACCTTGAGAAGGAATCACTAATTAAATAACACTGTTGAGCTAAGGGTGATTTATATTCAATCTGTTGTGGCGCTTCAGGTTAATTGTTTTACGTTAATTAAAATTTAGTTAAATAATTGTCATGTAGGACAAATTATAATTACACTTCAATTTTGATAAATAGTTTGTTTTTCAGTATTTATTTATATTCAATAGGTCTGGAATCCAGTTATCCTTCTTACTGGTATTTAAGGAGATTGTTTCCACCTTCAATTACACGAGAGTTCATATCTCGAAAGTCCCTAAAAACCGTGAATATGTCTTAGTCCAAGAAACCGCAAAAATTAGCAACTGCCAAAATTAATATGTTTACAGTTTTCACTAGAGAAGTGAATATGTTTACTTGCATGTAGAAATTAATCAAAGTAATGAAATTCAATTTCAAATTGTTACTTGTTTCTGAGGTAAAGAAGATGTGATGTTTGTTTTGTATAGTATTTATTGTTACAAATTGAAGTATTGATAATGTTTATCATACATGATATACTTTTTGTTTAAACTTAAGATTTTTTTTATTTGAGCATTTTACATTCAACCTACAACAAGTGCCATCACTTTGCATCCATGAAATATTTGCACATCTTCATTAAAACCATGTCAGCAGTTAGATTCAAGTTTATTGAGAAATAAAAACAAACACCATTGAAAGTTCAAGACAAGGAAATCTCATACAACCTGGGGTGAGATTTCAATCATCTCGGACTCTGGGAGCTTGGAAGTTACCATATCAGTTTACATGTTTTAACTGCCTGCCTGTCCAGGGCTAAGAAGTATTTTTAGTAGAGATTATAGTTTTCTTAGACACATGTATATCATGCAAAATCTTCCTCCAAAATTTTTATTACATAGAATAATAATATTGGGGTACATGTATTAATTATATAGTTTTACATGTATGTAGTGAACTATGCCAGTTTCTGGTGGCTTATATTTCATACTTTTTTACCTGATTTTTAAAATGTATTTGATTACATGTATTATGCAGTTTGAAAAATGTCTTTCTCCAATTGTTAAATTACCCATGTTATAACAGTGAGCTATACATGATTCTTTTAAATCTAGTATAATTCGAACATTTCATTAAATTGATTATTTTGTTAGATTTACAATTTTAGTGCAATAAATATTATTTTTCAGTGTTGTTTTTAACCAGGGTTTCCCGTTGGGAAATCCGGTTATTAAAAGGCTGATGTACGGCGGTTGGGCGGGCAAGCGGCTGCCAGATCTTGTAAGTACAATTCCTTTGTAACACTGCAACAGATTTTCATGAAACTTCGCATGTAGCAAGGACATCATATGTAGATGTGCATATTGTCGGTGATTTTTCATTGTACATCTTTTCTCAGAGTTATGCCCCTTTGAACTTAGAAATTTATAGGTGTTTTGACCATATGCTTGTAGGCGCAACTCCTCTGTACTTACCATGCAACAGAATTTCATGAAACTTTGTATGTTGCAAGGACATCATATGTAGATGTGCATATTGTCGGGGATTTTTCATTGTACATCTTTTCTCGGAGTTATGCCCCTTTGAACTTAGAAATTTATAGGTGTTTTGACCATATGCTTGTAAGCGCAACTCCTCTGTAACCATGCAACAGAAATTCATGAAACTTTGTATGTAGCAAGGACATTATATGTACATGTGCATATTGTCAGGGATTTTTCATCGTACAATTTTTCCAGGAGTTATGCCCCTTTGAACTTAGAAATTTATAGGTGTTTTGACCAAATGCTTGTAAGCGCAACTCCTCTGTAACCGTTCAACATAATTTCATGAAACTTTGTATGTAGCAAGGACATCATATGTAGATGTGCATATTGTCTAGGATTTTTTTCCAGGAGTATGCCCCTTTGAACTTAGAAATCTATAGGTGTTTTGACCATACGCTTTTTGTTTGACTTGTAAGTAAAGTAACTTTTCATAGATTTTTAAGAGTGATGACATACACTGCACATAACGAGAGGAGGTAGTAGTTAAACAGCTTTTCACACAAGTACCTATTTCTGCATTAAAATAGTGAAGGAAAACCCGGTTTGATGTATCGACATCCATTTCTTGTCTATGTTTAAATTACATCATTTCCCATGTGATGTAGCCATCATTCTGTCCATGTGATGTAGCCATCATTCTGTCCATTACTTAATTTATTTCAAAGACAAAAAATCCTTTTATGCCCACTGCTCGTGTAAATATTTTGTGCTCAAGAAGACAGCAAGTTTTATACATGTACATTGTTGTAATTCCCCTCAAGCCACATAACCTCTAGTTCACCCATTTCCATTCTTGTCACATATTGCTGGAAGAAATTATTGATAATGGTCAAGTTGTATTTTGTCAATTTTAAAATGAATTGGCATGATCATGAGTGCTTGTGAAAGAGATAGTTGATTTTGTTCCCAGTCACTAGTTCAAACTAATGACTTTTACAATTGTTATTTGTTGCATAGCATCAAAAAGAAAGAATGACTGGTCCGCTTTGAATTAAAGTGGGAAGTCATTTCCTAAAAACTGTCACCTTTTTAAAGAACATTGTATCAAAAACTGGACAAAATCTGTTGCAAAAATTAATGAGAATGACCGGAAAATTGTTGGTCCCAAAACATGGCAATATGAAACCTCCAAAAACATGACAATATGAAACCAATACAAAAAGACAACAAAATCAAATTTCAAATTAGTTTTTCAACAGGCATCCAAAGTTTAGAGCTTGAACAAAACAAATTGACAAAATGTACAAGAAAACTATAAAACAAGAAGCTCTTGTGAGCTTAAGTTGCTCATCTAGGTCAAGGCTTGAATAGACAGAGAAACTTTGACCACCAAAGAATTATGATTACAGGTCTAGATTATTGTAGTTTGCTTTCGAATGGCCTTGTAGTTTCCAAGAAGTAAATTTTCAAATTAGTTTTTCAACAGGGTTCAATGTTAAACAATTTTCCCTGCTGATCTGTAATTAGATCTGGACATAGTGGACACTACTTTTAAAGGCACCAACAAAAACTATTTATACCCCCCGCAAACAAAGTTTGGGGGGGTATATAGGAATCACCCTGTCTGTCTGTCCGTCTGTCCACACTTCTCGTAAGCGCAACTCCTCTTAAACCACTTGAAGGATTTTGATGAAACTTTACACAAAGGAAGGACACTATATGGAGATGTGCATGAAGTAATATAATTATTGTCCGAAACCAGGAAGGGGAGATAATTGGACTTTGACTATTCGTTGATTCCCCATGTATGGGTTACCTCGTAAGCGCAACTCCTCTTAAACCACTTGAAGAAATTTAATGAAACTACACACAAAGTAAGAACACTATTAGGAGATGTGCATGAAGGAATATAATTATTGTCAGAAACCAGGAAGGGGAGATCATCCAACTTTGACTTTTCGTTGATTCCCTATTTATGGGTTACCTTGTAAGCGCAACTCCTCTTAAACCACTTGGAAGAATTTAATGAAACTTTACACAAATTAAGAACACTATATGGAGATGTGCAGGAAGGAATATAATTATTACCAGAAACCAGGAAGGGGAGATAATTCAACTTTGAGTTTTCATTGATTCCCTATGTATGGGTTACCTCTTACCCAAAACTCCTCTTAATCCTCTTGAAGGTTTTTGATGAAACTTTAGACAAAGGAAGAACACTATTTGTAGATTTGTAAAATGTCAAATAGGCTGAAAAGGGTGAATTTTATATTTGTCTGATTTAGACAGAGTGTTTTCATTGGAACCCTTATGAAAAGTTTTTTCTTGAAGATTATATCATTGTGTCCACATTTGTACTGTGTCCGCACCTGTATTGTGTCCACACCAACTTAATTTTGTACTTACCATATCGATTCAGGGTTCAATGAGCGGGGGGTATCTTTGGCTGCCATTCGGCGACAGCACTTGTTTGACTATGTTTGGATCCAATTGGAGCAGTAGTTTCAGAGGAGAAGATCTTGAAAAGTTTTCAGACCTGGCACAGTCTCTAAGTATGTAATAAGCTGGCAGCTATCTTGTACATGATATTAAGCTGCTAGACCCCCCCCCACCCAATGAAGGTCATCATAGATTAGATGCTGACTTGCTGGACGCTGTTTTTTAAGGAGACTATTTTGACCAAAACAGTTAGTTTCAGAGCAGAAGATCTTTGGATGAATTTTCCCATGGATTCAATGTAAAACTTAATTTTTAAAGGTGATCATGTAAGGCTTATTGTGACAAAGTTCAGTTTCACATTTCAGTTGACCCCGAGATGTCAGAGATGTTCTTGAATGAAAAAAATAGATATCTTTTTATATAATAATAATTATTATATAAAAACAACATTCTGTTCTACTTTCTGTTCTGATGACCTTTTTGAAATCCTCGGGTTTTATCCCAAGTCCAAAGTTCTTGAAGCTGCAATCTGAGTTGTTGATTTGAAAAGGTCATGAGAACAGAAAGTAGAATGGGATGTTGTTAGATCTACCATGCAGTGAGTGTAAGGAACAATCGGAAGATCTAATTAGATTGACAAGAGAATTATGTCTAGGTGACCTACATTTTCTCCTTAATTGCCTTTCAATCAAATTTACATTTCAGTACATATCTCAGTCACTATGCATGATAGGATCAACGAACCTTGCATGTCAGATGGTACATCAGCATCTAGGCAAATTGGGTCATTTTGACCTACATTTCCCATTTAATTGACTTCCATTCAAGTTTTCAGATGAGGTCAGATCTGAGTCATCTAATCTTGCAAATGCATGCATTTCTAATGCTACTTCAGTATCCAGGCCAAATTGGGTCAATCTGACATATTTTCAGTATGGTTGACTTACATTCATTTTTTTAGGATGAGTTCAGATGACCGTCACTGTACATGATAGGATCATTAAACCTTGCATATGTATGCATCTCTGATGATTTGTCAGCATCCTGGCAAAATTGATTAATATGACCAACACTTTCCACTTCACTGACTTGCATTCAAGTTTTTTTACGAGTTCAGATCTTGGTAACTATACAAGGTAGGATCATCAAACTTTGCATATGCATGCATCTCTGATGGTTTCTCGGCATCAAGGGAAATTAGTTAAGGTAGTAGACCTAGGTTAAGGGAGATAACTCTTTAAATCAGTAAGGCATTTGAAACAGACAGTCTCATCAAAGCTTTTTAAGCATTGATGTGACAAAGAATCAAAATCATCATTGTTACTCAGAAGGTTAGAATATCTTCATCAAAATCATTAAAACAAACATACAAATAATTTTTAAGAGTTATGTCCCTTACCCTAGATCTTATATTTTCTCCTTGATTGATATACATTTTGTACATTCAAGTTACAGGAACTGCTCAGATCTCGGTCACTGTATGGTAGGATCATATAACCTAGCATATGTATGCATCTCAAATGGTGCAGCAGCATACAGGCCAAATTAGGCCAAATTGACATACATTTTCCACTTGGTTGACTTGCATTGAAGTTTTTGTACCAGTTCAGATCTGAAAAGTCAAAATCAAATTATCTCCACTTCCTGATTTCAGACAATAAATGCACATCTCCACAAAGTGTCCTTCCTTTGTATTAAGCTTTATCAAAAACCATCCAGTGGTGTAAGAAGAGTTGCAATTTAATTAAGTGTAGACAGACAGAGGGACAAACTGACAGGGTGATTGCTTTATTCCCCCCATAAACTTAGTTTGCTGGGGTATAATGAGATATGATAAACCATGCAGGAAGAGGAGCAATGACAACATATTGCAAAAAAAATATTCTAAATTCTGTCAAACAGGAAATGAGTCTGTGAAAGATCCCATACACCGTATAAGTCCCCATACTGATACTCCATACAAAATTGCAGAAGGTTGCGATGTTTTGCAGAAATTTTTTGTGACCCTGACAGCAAAAAATATTTTAAATTCCATCAAACAGAAAATGGGCATGGAGAGATCCCAAAGTCTGTTACACAATATAGGTCCCCATACTGATACTCCATGAAAAATTGAAGAAGGCTGGGATATGTGGAAAAATATTTATGAATTCTGTCAAACAGGAATGGGCATGCCAGATATCCCAAAATCTGTTACCGATAGATAGTAGGGTGCCCAAGAGACGATTTTTATACAACCGCAAAAATTTTGAGGTTGTATAATGGTATGGTGCTGTCGTTGTCGTCGTCTGTAGACAGTTCTGTTTTTGGTCAATACCTTAAGTTCCAGTCGATCAATCCTTATTAAATTTTAACAAAATGTTCCTTGGTACAAAAGGAAGGCTTCAAGTGGTTTTTGATATTGTGGCCCCTCCCGTTTTCAAATAAAAGGCTACGCTGAGCGCAGCATGATATGACCGCAGCATGTCGACCACTGAAATTTCAACAAAAGTAGTTTAAAGTGACTGTGGACACAGTAAAGAGCTTGACACAATAATTAGATGGACACAAAAAGAAGCTTGACACAGTTATTAGCTAGGAACAAAATAAGGAAACAAGAGTGGACCCTAATAGATGTCTCGCCCATCCCTGCTTGCCGCTAAAATAGTCATGTACTACTCAAGAGCAACCTACAAGCCAAATATTATTACCAATCCACTTACAGTAATTAAGAAACTATTATAATCAGAAAACTCAACTTTTGTTCACTAGACCGTGAAATTGAGGTCAAGGTCATAAGCCATATGGCAGACTGACATGTACTAACCAAAACCAAGCTATCTACCAAATATCATTGACCTATGGCTTGTAGTTATTGAGAAACAGACTTAAGCAAAAAAACTTAACCTGGTCACTGGACCATGAAATTGAGGTCAAGGTCAAAAGCCATATGGCAGACTGACATGTAGTCATGTACTAACCAAGACCAAGCTATATACCAAATATCATTGACCTATGGCTTGTAGTTATTGAGAAACACTACAGACTTAAGCAAAAAAACTTAACCTGGTCACTGGACCGTGAAATTGAGGTCAAGGTCAAAAGCCATATGGCAGACTGACATGTACTAACCAAGACCAAGCTATAAACCATATATCATTGACCTATGGCTTGTAGTTATTGAGAAACAAACTTAAGCAAAAAAAGTTAACCTGGTCACTGGACCGTGAAATTGAGGTCAAGGTCAAAAGCCATTTGGCAGACTGACATGTACTAACCAAGACCAAGCTATATACCAAATATCATTGACCTATGGCTTGTAGTTATTGAGAAACAGACTTAAGCAAAAAAACTTAACCTGGTCACTGGACTGTGAAATAGAGGTCAAGGTCAATAGCCATATGGCAGACGGACATGTACTAACCAAGACCAAGCTATATAC
>MJUU01040156.1:91541-107030 GCA_002080025.1 Modiolus philippinarum
GAGAAACAGACTTAAGCAAAAAAACTTAACCTGGTCACTGGACCGTGAAATTGAGGTCAAGGTCAAAAGCCATATGGCAGACTGACATGTACTAACCAAAACCAAGCTATCTACAAAATATCATTGACCTATGGCTTGTAGTTATTGAGAAACAGACTTAAGCAAAAAAACTTAACCTGGTCACTGGACCTTGAAATTGAAGTCAAGGTCAAAAGCCACATGGCAGACTGACATGTACTAACCAAGACCAAGCTATATACCAAAATAGCATTGACCTATGGCTTGTAATTATTGAGAAACAGACTTAAGCAAATAAACTTACCCTGGTCACTGGACCGTGAAATTGAGGTGAAGGTCAAAAGCCATATGGCAGACTGACATGTACTAACCAAAACCAAGCTATCTACCAAATATCATTGATCTATGGCTTGTAGTTATTGAGAAACAGACTTAAGCAAAAAAACTTAACCTGGTCACTGGACCTTGAAATTGAGGTCAAGGTCAAAAAAAGCCACATGGCAGACTGACATGTACTAACCAAGACCAAGCTATAAACCAAATATCACTGACCTATGGCTTGTAGTTATTGAGAAACAGACTTAAGCAAAAAAACTTAACCTGGTCACTGGACCGCGAAATATAGGTCAAGGTCAGATAATTTTGGGTCCGACAGATAGGGTTCACCGTAAGCTAGCTACAGACTAAATATAAAGTTCCTACATCAAAGGCTTCTATATGAAAACTTGAGTTTACGCCGCCGTCGCCGTCATACTTTGCACGCCTATGTCTCGTTTTCCGCGACTTTGTCGCGGGCGAGACAAAAATCAACCCTTTTGATCACTTACTGATGAAAAAAATGTAAGAGCTATGCAAAACATGTACTATCAACTAAAACTTTACATCCATAGAAATTCAAAGAAAAAAATTCCACCGAAATCTGATGAAAAATAAAGTTAAGACGTATTTAGAAAAATTGCAATTTGGCCCCTTTGACCCCTTGTAGCTTGGAAACGGCAAGAGCCATGCCAAATACATTGCCATACCTCTGAAAGCTTAGATCAAGAGGAATCCAAAGAAAACAAGAGCTGTCGCCGAATGGCAGCCAAATATACCCCCCGCTCATTGAACCCTGAATCGATATGGTAAGTGCAAAATTAAGTTGGTGTGGACACAATACAGGTGTGGACACAGTACAAGTGTGGACACAATACAAGTATGGACACAATGATATAATCTTCAAGAAAGAAATTTTCACAAGGGTTCCAATGAAAACACTCTGTCTAAATCAGACAAATATAAAATTCACTTTTTTCAGCCTATTTGACATTTTACACATCTACATATAGTGTTCTTCCTTTGTCTAAAGTTTCATCAAAATCCTTCAAGTGGATTAAGAGGAGTTGTGCGTACGAGGTAACCCATATATAGGGAATCAATGAAAACTCAAAGTCGAATTATCTCCCCTTCCTGGTTTCTGACAATAATTATATTCCTTCATGCACATCTCCATATAGTGTTCTTACTTTGTCTAAAGTTTCATTAAATTCCTTCATGTGGTTTAAGAGGAGTTGCGCTTACAAGGTAACCCAAACATGGGGAATCAACAAAAAGTTATAGTCGGATAATCTCCCCTTCCTGGTTTGGACAATAATTATATTTTTTCATGCACATCTCCATATAGTGTTCTTACTTTGTGTAACGTTTCATTAAATTCCTTCAAGTGGTTTAAGAGGAGTTGCACTTACGATGTAACCATATATAGGGAATCAACAAAAAGTCAAAGTCGAATTATCTCCCCTTCCTGGTTTCGGACAATAATTATATTCCTTCATGCACATCTCCATATAGTGTCCTTCATTTGTGTAAAGTTCATCAAAATCCTTCAAGTGGTTTAAGAGGAGTTGCGCTTACGAGAAGTGTGGACAGACGGACGGACAGACGGACGGACAGACAGACAGACAGACAGGGTGATTCCTATATACCCCCCAAACTTTGTTTGCGGGGGGTATAAAAATCCCATCGAAATCCGATGAAAAATAAAGATTTGACATAATCTGCAAATTCGCAATTTTGGCCCTGTTCGGCCCCTCATAGCTGGGAAAGGAAACAAGTTATCAAAAATCTAATAGCTAAGCGCCATATTAATTTTTCACAAGGACTCCATTAAAAAAACTGCATCAAAATCGAACTTAAAATAATTTTTTTTTTTGAGATTTGCCCCTGTTGGGCCCCATTTATCTCGTGAGAGGTTCATGCTACGTGAAATCTGTTGGCATAACCCAGATTGGAAATTTCCTCAGGAGCACACTGTAAGAAACCCCATCAAAATCCGATTAATAATAAAGATTCTACAGGCATACATGTGAAAACACCCAATTTAACCCTTTTTGGCCCCTTTTTTTAAAAACGGGTGGGGCCACAATTACCTAAACTAAGCCAAGCCTTCCTTTTGTAACAAAGAACATTATGTTAAAATTTCATAAGGATTGATCTACTGGAACTAAAGTTATTGACCAAAAACTAAAGTGTCTACAGACGACGACGACGACAGCACCATACCAATATACGACCGCAAAAATGTTTGCGGTCGTATAAAAAGGGGCCCCAAAGGGACAAATTGGGTGTTTTCATATATTGGGCTGTAGAATCTATATTATTTATTAGAATTCGATAGGGTTTCTTTCCGTGTACTCCTGAGGAAATTTCCAATCTGGTGTACGTCAACGGATTTCACGTCAGATGTACCGTTCATTAGATAGTGCTTAACAATAAGATTTTTTGATAACTTGTTTCCTTTTGGAGCTATTAGGGTCCAAAATTGCAAATGCGCATATCACCATAAATTTTTATTTTTTATCGGATTTTGATGGGATTTTTTTTTTCTCATTCTTCTTGTTGTAAGCTTTCTGTAGTTAATTAACAGGTTTAGCATATCTTTTACCGTTTTTGTTTTCCAGTCGTTCCGTCCCCAAGTAGTTCCGTCCCCAGTCGTTCCGTCCCCAGTAGTTCCGGCCTCAAGTAGATCCGGCCCCAATTTGAAAGTAGTTCCGGTCCCATATATGAATTTAATTATTTAAACAAACAAGTTGCATGAATCTTCTTGAATAAATCATTTAATTAATTAGACTAATTAGCTCATAGTGTAGTATATACAGAAGCCAATTAAAAACGGATGTTTTCTTAAATATGTGTGGTCAAATTGGTATTAAAATAATTAAAAAAAATAATTGACTTATTAATGAGTAAATTAAAACTTAATTACTTTGATGTTTTTCTTGATTGGAAAATTTCTTTGATTTTGTTTTCAAAACAACGATTATCACCTGAAAGGCGAAGCTAGAAAACGTGACAACACACTTGTCATGGCATAAGCTTATAATATCACCACTAAGATTACAAACAACACTGTCCAAAACATTGTAACGTAAATTTCCATATAATCTGCATGCTATTTTTTCTATAATTGGCATTGCTATTAAATAAAATATTTTGCTATTTCAGTGTTTAACTTTACAGTGTAAGGAAATTAACCCTTTCAAATTACCTCGTCGTCATGGCTGTAGCATTTGGTAATGTAAGACATATAAATTCTTTTGGAGGGCATAAAATTGACCGTTCAGCATGCATATATCATGTATATACTTTCAACGTTTGCTAGTTTGAAAGTAAAACATAAATCATCGGGCAAAATCACTTTAATTAAAGTTTATTCTTCTCCATCCTGGTGTCATCAAACAGATTCAAAGTGATACGAGTAGTTTTCAAGAATCAATATGCAGATCTATGAATTTGAATTCAAATAATTTTATTGTCAAAAACAAATGGATTGGATAACAGGCAATGCCTATACTAATCCTCTCCTTCAAACAAGATGGAATATAACATATACAATATAGAATAATATCATACATTAGTAAATAAATTATATCAATAAACAGTGGAATTAGACATCAATAAAAGACAGCTTATATTATTATGGTTTCTTAATGACACAATGGGTACAATATAATAATTAAAAAATGTTGATTAAATTTGTAAATTGACTTGATAGAAGTGAGATGGTTTGATGAATTGGTCCATCAATAATAAGAAATAAGCTTTTAATAATAAATTCATTATTTATGGTACATGTGGTAATAATATGTTTAAGTTATAAAAAAAGAAAAGAAAAAAAAGTAGAAAAATAATAGGGGGTGGGGGTGGAGCTACATAAAAAGTAAGACATATTTTTCTAATTTCATGTAAACCTTTTACTCGTAGATATAAAGTGTTGGACTGCCTCAAATATTTCAATATTCTCCTCAATGGTTAAATCGGATGACCCACTAAGTAAAGCATCTGTATTCAAATAAGCTTGAAATTTTCTAAGAGTATGGAAGAGATGTATTCGTTGTCTAATAAAACGAGGACAGACATAAAAATAGTGAAAATTGTCCTCAATTTCATCCCCACAAGCACACTGTGAGCTGTCAGACAGATAAGACTGATACAAGTGGTGGTTTAAGTTGCTCACTTCATTACGAAGTTGGCAGTGATAAATGTTTATTGAGCGAGACCCAAAAGAACAGTAAATAGGAATTTTATCAATATCTTCATTAAGTTTAGTCTTAAATTGAGGTAGTGCCGACTGGATATTCCTAGTTTGATGATCTAATTTATTCCATAAGTTAAGAACTGTAGGGAAGAAACTATCCTTATATGACTTGGTTCGGCAGTTTGGGGCAGTGAAAAACCTTTGATTTCTCAAGTTATAGTTTGGTTCAGGATTAATATAGGAAACAATTTTGTCGGTTATGTTCTTTGGCAGGTCTCCCTGCAATGCCTTGAAAATTAAAATAAGTTTTTGTTTTTTCCTTCGGTTATGCAGGGAGTCCCAGCCAAGTTCTTTATAGAGTTTTACCCTAGATGTGCCCTTTCTCATACCAGTAACTATTCTCGCTGCTTCGTACTGTATAGATTCAAGAAGATCAGACTGTTGTTTTGTGCAATTATCCCATACAACACCCCCATATTCTAGTATAGGTCTAATAAAACCAAAATAAAGCTTTTCTAAAGAGTTTCTATCAAGGTATATTTCAACATACGCAAGATATGGAGACGAGAACAGGCTTTAGTGTAAATTTCAGTAATGTGATCTTTCCATGATCCATTTGTATTTAAAATTAAACCTAGATGCTTATGCTTGGAAGTATCTTCTAACAGTACATCATCCATATACAAAGGAGGATTATTAACATCATTTCTATTAGTAAATAACATAGACTTGATCTATGCACCGTATGTATAACTTCAACACTCAACATGGGAGGTAACTAGAATTTCCGCTTTTAATTTCGGATTCAGTTGAGATCGAAGCTATGATTATGAAGGTAATGACAATCATCCCTTGAAATATATAATATATACCAAGCAATAATGGGAATATATATTGGGGGACGGATCTACTTAGGGGCCGGAACTACTGGGGCCGGAACGACTGTGGTCGGAACTACATGGGGACGGAACTACTTGGGGACGGACTGGTTTGGGGACGGAACGACTTGAACCCCCGTTTTTGAGCTGTACAGGTCAGTGGGGCCAAAATCGCAATTTTTCAAAAAATGTAAAATCTTTATTTGTCATCGGATTCCTATGGGATTTTTTTCTTTGGATTCCTCTTATTGTAAGCTTTTGGTAGTATGAGAACAGATGTTGCGTATCCCTCGCCGTTTCTGAGCTAAAAGGGGTTAAAGGGGTCAAAATTGCAATTTTTCAAAATATGCAAAATCTTTATTTTTGTCAGATTTCAATGGAATTTTTTTCTTTGGATTCATCTTGTTGTAAGCTTTTTGTAGCATGTCAACTGTTTTTGAGCTTTAAGGAATTCCCTAGGCCTACTTTATGTACAGTTAATTACTGTGTCAAGCTCTGTACTGTGTCCACATTAACTTTAAATTACACTTGCTCAAATTTCAGTGGTCAAAATGCTGCGGTCGTATTATGCTGCGCTCGGCGTAGCCCTTTATTCCGATTTTGGGTTAACTGAATAACACACACCTGTATTATACATGTTTGGAAAGAGGATACCATGGGGCATTGAAATGACGAGGTCGTAGAGATTGAATTTGGTCACATTTTTTTTAGGTGGGGTCAAAGGTCAGCTCCTAAAATTTGGATAATTTTGATGCATTTTAAAGTGAGCTTGATTTCACAGATAAAACTGCAGCGAAATTCGAATATTATTGTAAATATTATTGGGATAGTTCTTTAGTTTTACTTTTTATAATGATTTGTCTGTTGTCTATATTCAACAAGTTTCAAAGGTGGCATTTTGTTTAAAAGGCCCGTCATTTTGAATATTTGCTCCTCTGTGATATGGGGGGTTCTTTCGGATATAAAGAACTGCTCATTTCTGACTTTTATAGGTTTTTCTTTAAAGGAAAGCTTGAATTTAATTTTAAAACTAACCGCTAAAAAATAAACTAAGTTTAGGCGAAATAAATCGTACTTTTGTTATTGGTATAAAATAGTCAATTTTCCCCCAAAAACACACACTGACATAGATCTTAGTAAGATCGTTTCCACTTAAACAAAACCTTATAATATTATCTGAAATGACATGGAAAAGTGATTTTATACGTGAAAACAAATACATGTGCTTGGAAAATCAAAACATTAGTAATGTAAAATTGTTACTAAATTCCGCTATTTAAGTAGACATGGGCTTGTCAAGTAATTGTGACAAGAAATGATTCGAATTATCTTTCGTTGTACACTCAAAAGAACATGACCAATTGGCATGGTCTTCATATCGACTAAAATTTGAAAGTTTTACGCAAATTTTGGCTTTTTATTTGTCGATTTCGCTTTAATGGTGGACATTACATCCATGATTTTTGGAGCATAGGTACGATTCGTATATGTACTATCGTTAAAGTTGGAATATTTCAGAAAAAAGGCATAGTTATTTCGCATTTAATTAAAATGTTAATTTTGGACAGTATGATATAATCCTCAAAGTGTCATAAAATGCATCCAACTACATGGAATTACTATATAAAAGTTGTGATAAAATGAATCCCTCTTGTAGGTAGCTGAGAAAAATGTGACCAAAAATTCATGTTTTCACTGCATTTTGTAACTAGTCCCCATTTCGTCAAACAGGAAGAACACATCTGAGGAGATTCAAAATAAAATATTCCTTATAACTAACCATATAGAGGCTGTATGCATATTTTGAAATGAATCCCTCTTGTAGAAGCTGAGAAAATGCAACACAAATTTTATGTTTTCACTGAAATTCGTAATTAAGTCCACATTTTATCAAACAGGAAGTACACATCTGATGGGATTAAAATATTATGTTCCTTACAATTAACCATATAGAGGCAGTGTACAGATTTTGAAATGAATTCCCCCTTGTTGAAGCTGAGAAAAATGTGATGACAAACTGATGTTTTCACTACAATTCGTTACTAAGTCCACATGTTGTCAAACTGGAAGTACCGGGTACACATCTGATGGGACTCAAAATAGGACATTCCTTACAACTAACCATATAGAGGCTGCAAACCAATTTTGATACCAATCCCTCTTGTAAAAGCTGTGAAAAATGCAAAAAAAAAAAAAAATCATGTTTTCACTTCATTTCATAAGGCCAGACGTTTTAGCTCACCTGGCCTAAAAGGCCAAGTGAGCTTTTGCCATCACTTTGCGTCCGTCCGTCAACAATTTCAAAAATCTTCTCCTCTGAAACTGCTGGGCGAATTGTAACCAAACTTGGCCTGAATCATCACCAGGGTATGCAGTTTCAAAATTGTGTTCGATTAGTCCGAGGGTCAAACAACATGGCTGCTGTTACTAAAAATAGAACATAGGGGTAAATTGCTGTATTTTGCAAATAACTCGAAAACCTTTACAGATATCAAAAATCTGACATGAGATAAAAATGATCTGCATGGCAAGATCTACCCGCCCTGCAATTTTGAAGAAAATCTGAAAACCCGTCTTGGAGTTATTGCTCCTTTTCCGTAAAATTTTCAAAATTTTAATTTATTTTATTTTTTATTTGAAAAACCATAACAGATAGAGGTCAACTTTAAATTGCAAAAATGTTCAGCATATCAAGATCTACCCACCCTGAAATTTTGAAGAAAATTCTNACAGGTAGTAAAAATGATCACTATAGCAAGATCTACCTGCTCTGCAATTTTGACAAAAATCCATAAACCTTTGTAGGAGTTATTGCCCTTTTCTCACCGAATTTTTTAAATTTTCGTATTTTTCATCTATTATTTCCAAAACTATAGAAGATGAAGGTTAAGTGTAAATTGATGAAATGTTTGCCATGCTGTGGCGACTTCAAAACTGATGTTGAAAATTGTTCCTTGACCACCATTTTCAAAATGGCCGCCAAAAAAGGCGGGAAAATTCAACATTGTCCGATTTCAATGAAATTTGGTTTCCGAATAGATCTTGATGTTGCGACTTCAAAAGCGAAGTTGAAAATTGTTCGTTGACCGCCATTTTCAAAATGGCCGCCAAAAAAGGCGGGAAAATTCAACATTGTCCGATTTCAATGAAATTTGGTTTCCAAATAGATATTGATGTTGCGACTTCAAAACCTGTGTTTAAAATCGCTTGTTGACTGCCATTTTCAAAATGGCCGCCAAAAAAGGCGGGAAAATTCAACATTGTCCGATTTCAATGAAATTTGGTTTCCAAGTAGATATTGATGTTGCGACTTTAAAACCGAAGTTGAAAATTGTTCATTGACCGCCATTTTCAAAATGGCCACCAAAAAAGGCGGGAAAATTCAACATTGTCCGATTTCAATGAAATTTTGTTTCCAAATCGGTCTTGATGTCATAACTTCAAAACTGATGTTAAAAATTGTTTGTTGACCGCCAGTTTTAAAATGGCCGCCATAAAAGGCGGGAAAATTCTACATTGTCCGATTTCAATGAAATTTTATTTCCAAGTAGATATTGATGTTGCAACTTCAATACCGATGTTGAAAAATGTTTGTTGACTGCCATTAACAAAATGACATCTCGACTTCAAAACTGGTGTCGAAAGTGGTCCTTAGCAAGAACTTTTTTGTCAAAAAAGCCCAACAAAGAAATATAGTAAAACATGATCAGACTTTTTAAACAGTTCAAGATATTGAAGGTGTTTGAGCTACGAAAGTTTGAGAAACTGAAGATCAACTGTATAACTTACAATCTTACCTTGATTGTGGCAACTGAAAGCCAGGTGAGCGATACAGGCTCCTGGGAGCCTCTGGTTTTATTTTCTGTTGAACGGGAAAGTTTGAAAAAATATAGGGTTGAGAGGGCGAAATAAAAATAAAAATAAAAGTTGAAAAATTGTCGAGTCAATACAAAAAATAACAATAAAAGTGAAAGTTGAGTAAATATAATTAAAAAAACATGTACCTTTTTATCTGAAACCATGGTGTTGCTGATGAATTGTGAAAAGTATATACCATTACGATTTCAGAAGTACATGTATTTAATCAAACAATTTTTGTTCCAAACCAGGGCTTCAGCAGATTGTGATAACCAACAAGACAATAAAGTATGCACACTATATTTATGTAATAGTAACTTGTGTAGAGGGCTGCATCCGGATTTACAGACTGCCTAAGGACCGCGATACGGACCCTGTACCTTGTTACAGCCCGAGCCGAAGGCAAGGGCTGTAACAAGGTACAGGTCCGTATCAAGCCCGATACACAAGTTTCTATTACTCTTATTTCATTGAACAAATTAACCAGTCAAACGCTCTAGGTTAATGTTTTCCTCATTTTTTAATTGTCGGCAATTAACAAAAATACTTAAATAAAAGTAAAAGTGAAATTGAAAAACATAGACATGAAATGTGATGTTTCTAATTTCTGACTTTCTGAATCTGATTAATATTTAAAACAATGTGAGATTAATTCATTTTTTCTTATCTTTCTTGCGTGGCAGGTTGAAAAAAACAATAAATTGTGATTATCTTTATCTTTGTTTTTGTTCTGCTGACGTCACCACCGGGCTGTATTTCCTCAGCGGGCTGTATCGGATCTCAATACAGCCCGCACAAGTGATACAGCCCGCTCACAGTATTGTTTGGGCTGTATGTTGAATTACAGTATACCATGTGATAGTAAGGGACCGACCATTTAACTTGAAGGGGGGGGGCTATGGTTTTTTTCTAAAAAAATATTTTGGATCTGATTTTATGTGAAAAAAATATTTTGGCTGCCAAAATGATGAAAAAAAATTTTCTGAATGAGGCTTTCTGCCCAAAAAAATAATGTTAATTTTGAAAAAAAAATATTTTGTTGATACGCGTGCAAAAAATAAATAATTTGTTTCGCGCAAAGTGCGAAAAAAATTTTCTGTCCAGAAAAAAAACCATAACCCCCCCCCCCCCCTTCAGGTTAAATGGTCGGTCCCTAATTGAACCAACTGAATTATTTGTAACAAAAGTGATATTAAATAATACTGATTATTCGGATTTTGTTTGGTTTTATGCATTTTATACAATTTTTGAAATTATGGATTTCTTATGTTTGGGTTCTAGTGCTCCTGATGAGGAATTAATTTCAGAAAAAGCCATACAGCTCATTCAATAGTTGGATTTAACATGTGTGTTATGCTCTCATGTTCATTTGTTCCGTATCCTTTTGTATAACACATACATGGAATAACAGAAAAGTACCCTAAATTTAACAAAACAAATCTGTCATGTTATTGCTCACAAAATGCTTATTACAGTCAAATGGATTCATCAAACCGAACAGACTCAAGGCTCCGGTAAGGGCTAGGGTAACGGTAAAGGCTTAGCTGATAATTTCATGTATAACCCCAATACACCAAGGAATTTTACCAACAGCAGCAAAATTCATCTCCTCAAAAATTAATTGATGAATTAAAAATACAAATACAGGTATTTATTACTATGAATTATATATCAAGTTAAAGGGAACAAATGAGCTATGTGTAAAAAAAATATTTTTAGATAATATTGTGCAGTAAAGAAAAAATTACAAGTAAAAATCCAGATTGATGATGACTTTTGGTTGTATAAATAAAGATAAGTCCTTGAAAAACATATGCAGTAATATTTAAATACAAAATAAATCTTACCATCAAATGAAATATTTATCATGTTTATGGACTTGGTTTACAATGTACATTTGTGTACTTTAGGGATCCTACTACATTTATAACTAGGTGATGATTCTTTCCTCTTTACCACGTACAGAAGGTTTGAGTTAGTGATAGCCTAATTAAGGGTTGTAGGTTAGGATTACAGATGGGTAAACCTGGTTAGAGTTGGGTAGTGTCCGTTTGTTTAGATAGGTTTGGAATAGGATTACCATTACTATGACAGAGACCCCTAAAGTATACTAAGGTAAATTTATTTAATCCAAACAATTCCAAGAAGAATGCCACAGAAATCTTGTCTGAAAAGACTATACACCTTGTTGGCTGCCTGTGTAATCCCCCTTTTATTTTAGCCTCCAGACAGGTGTGATAGTTTGCCGGTCACAAAATATTTGGAAGTAGTAAGCCTTGAACCCACTTTGGAACTGTTCTCTCATTAAATTCTACAATTTTTTTTTTTCATTTTCCATTATTTCCAGTGTGTCAGTAGTCTGCCTCATTGTACATGTTGAACGCATACAAAATCACTCAAAGTCTATATGTTCACTTCTCGAGTAAACAGTGTTATATGTACCAACAAATTTAACCCACAAATAGCTTTGATTCCTTTGAAATACTCACCACTTTCTTGAAAAAAAATTCCTTCCCTTCAATTGATGGCATATTCAATGTTTTTGTCCAGAGATTGCAAAGTGAAAGTACATATATTTAGAACCTTCCCAAGATGCAATGCGCAGAAATGCGCAAACAACACGTACGAGGTCAGTGACAATTTGTAAACATACCTAATCATTGAAAGACTGCAAAGTGGTCTACTGTTAAAGGGTGAAAAAGCTAAAATTATACTGAGCACAATTTTTTTACCTTCATTTTTTATTTTTTATAATGGCAAAATTATGGAGTCGGCGGAAAAAATAAAAATAAAATCCAAAAGAACCACTCATTATGGCTAAAATAGGGTCAGGTGGCCCCGTTAAACAGACAACTAGACATCGGAGAGATGGCAGCCATCTCTGTGGGCCCCGCTGTATAATATGTGCAAATTTAAGTGTGTGTGGACACAATACAGGTGTGGACACAGTACAAGTGTGGACACTTCACAAGTATGGACACCATCATATTATCAAGATATCAACAGAATGTAAGCAATAATCTGACCTTGAAGATAAAGGTCAAGGTCAAAGGTCACCAATCATGGTTCATGACACATCGTCTTGAAGTGATCTATCTACATGCAAAATATCAAAACCTATCTCAAAAGACAAAAAAGATATAGCCAAGACACAACTTGTCAGTAGGAAAGCAAAAATCTGCCCTTGACGACAAAAGTCAAGGTCAAAGGTCACCAATCATTACTCATGACACATCGTCTTGAAGTGTTCTATCTACATGCAAAATATCAAAAGCCTATCTCAAAAGACAAAAAAGTTATAGCCTGGACACCACTTGTCATTATAAAAGACAAAATCTGACCTTGACGACAAAGTTCAAGGTCAAAGGTCACCAATCATTGTTCATGACACATCGTCTTGAAGTGATCTATCTACATGCAAAATATCAAAAGCCTATCTCAAAAGACAAAAAAGTTATAGCCCGGACACGACTTTGTTACGGACGGACGGACGGACGCACGGACGGACAGACGGACGGACGGACGGACGGTCGACAGAGTGATTACTATAGGGCGTCCGCCACATAGTGGCGGGGCCCTAATAAAAAAAGTCTGGCCTAACTAAGTCCATATTTCATCAACTAGGAAGTACACATCTGAAATGATTCAAAATATAATGTTCCTTACAACTTACCATATAGAGGCTGCATACGGTACAAGTTCTGATATTAATCTGTCTTGTAGAAGCCGAGAAAATGCGATGAAAAATTCATGTTTCCACTACATTTCCTAACTTAAGTCCACATTTTGTCAAACAGGAAGTACACATCTGAAGGGACTCAAAATAGGACAATTCTTACAGCTAACCAAATAAGAGGCTGCATACCAATTCTGAAATGAACTCGACTTGGTACAGGCAAATAAACACAGAAATGATTTCATAGAGATACATGCAACAGATTTTGATAATGTAATGACAATGTAATTTTCAAAATTTTTATTTTGATATAATAACAACTACACCATAACAGCCATCAACTAGTGATCCTAGTCAAAGGATGAACATTCCAATTTTTGACACTGGTTTCAAGGTCATCAATTTGATCTACATCAGAGAAATCTTTATCACTGATACATGGGAATCCTTTACTTTTAACTGATTTTATATCACTGTATCTTATATCTTTATCTGTCATGGTTTCTTCCTTGTGTCCTAATACCTGTAACAAAATATAAGTTCATTTCTTAGAATTAGAAGATTGGAACTTGCATGTACATTTGAGATAAATAAAAACTTTGGGAAAACCCATAAACTGCAATTGAGGCAAAACTAGTCAACAATAAAATAATAAAGCTTTCACACTGATGGCCAGAGTATTGTTGTCTTTATACTTTATTTTTCACTGAGGCAAAAGACTACTGCTGCATAACACTAAGTATCAACTTCAGCCACCCCATAAATTGAGTTTACTACAGATAGGTGTTGGCTCACTTTATACTTTCTATTTGAAAAAAAGTGTTCAAACAATACGGGACTTTTGAATCGTGTTCACCCAGAAACAATTCTAATTTTATACGTAAAAAATGGAAGAATGTGTCCATGGGAACCGAAACCCTTAAATTATTAAAGGCATAACTATGTACAATATATATCTAATAATTATAAAAAAGGATCTTTCTCCTGTGATTTATAGGCACTGGAACTGGTTTGGTTTGGTTTGGTATGATTTGTAGTTCCAACAAATAATCTGAGAAACAGTCTTACATGTAATACTAATCTATTTTTAGCAACTATGACCTTGACCTTGGGGGTATCAAGGCTAAAATCTATGGGATTATGTCTATAGTGACAAGTAAGCAAGTTACCAAGTTTGGTTTTGATCAGATTTAGTATACTCAACTTATCATCAGGAAACCAAAATTTTATTGAAATTTTAGTCTATTTTTAGCAACTGTAACCTTGACCTTGGGGGTACCAACCCGGAAATCGATAGGGTTCCATCTTGGGTGATAAGCAAGCATGTGACTAAGTTTGGTTTTGATCCTATGTAGTAAACTCAAGTTATCATCCGGAAACCAAAATTTTATTGAAATTTTAGTCTATTTTTAGCAACTGTGAACTTGACCTCGGGGGTACCAACCCCCAAATCAGGGTTCTGTCTCCGGTGATAAGTAAGCATGTGACCAAGTTTGGTTTTGATACGATGTAGTATATATGAAAAAGAAAGGAAATGGGGTAAATGTCAAGGAGACAATATCCCATATCCAGATTAAAAGGACCCAAAAAAAAGCATCTAGGGGTTACCGTACGGTCTTCAACACAGTGAGGAACCTCACATCATATAGCAAGCCCTAAATGGCCCAAAAAAGGTAAAAAAAGGAATAAATCAATGGAAACAAACCATATCCAATAACCCAAATATCAAGAAACTAAAATTTTATAAGAAGACAATGACCAACATTTTTCTGACTTAGGACAGGCGCAAAAATTGTGGTGGGGTTAAACTCGTTTTTAGCTCACCTGGCTAAAGCCAGGGTGAGCTTTTGCCATCACTTGGCGTCCGTCGTCCGTCCGTCCGTCCGTCCGTCGTAAACTTTTCTTCAAAAATCTTCTCCTCTGAAACTACTGGGCCAAATGAAACCAAACTTGGCCTGGATCATCACCAGGGTATGTAGTTTAAAAAATGTGTTCGGTTAGTCAGAGGACCAAACAAGATGGCCGCTGTTACTAAAAATAGAACGTAGGGGTAGATTGCTGTTTTTGGCAAATAACTCAAAAACCGTAGCAGATATCAAAAATCTGACAAGGATAAAAATGATCAGCATGACAAGATCTACCCGCCGTGCAATTTTGAAGAAAATCCGATGACCCATGTTGGAGTTATTGCCCCTTTTCCGTAAAATTTTCAAAATTTTAATATTTTTAATTTTTTATTAGGAAAACTATAACAGATAGAAGCCAACTTGAAATTGCAAAAATGTTCAGCATACCAAGATCTATCCCTCTGAAAATTTTGAAGCAAATCTGAATACCCATGTTGAAGTTATTGCCCTTTATTGTCAAATTTTTGCTCTTTTATACATTGTTCGTCTACAATTTCAAAAATCTTCTCCTCTCAAACTGCTGGGCCAATTGTAACCAAACTTGGCCTGAATCATCACCAGGGTATACAGTTTCAAAATTGTGTTCAATTAGTCCAAAGACCAAACAACATGGCCGCTGTTACTAAAAATAGAACA
>MJUU01040160.1:2185-17929 GCA_002080025.1 Modiolus philippinarum
GACATTTTGTACACCATATCCAGTTTTGTCAACATATCCGTCCCACACTACACAACCATGAACATTTTCCATTTTCACAGTTTTTTTGTAAAACAGATTTTTAAGATTTGCGAAAAATTCATCCATGATGCTGAATTTATCATCAAAATGCTTTGAAACACATCTGGGTTACATAACTGCTTTATTAGGTGAAAGTGAAAGTAAAAACCTCCCCCCATATAGGTTACAATAAACCAATGATTTTTCCATAGACGACAATAGTAACATTTTCAGCTATACCGAATTACACAAATGAATTTTCATCTCCAAACTGGTTCAGAAATAAAGAATATTTATCGACTTAATATTTTTTAACTTTTTTAATAGGGGTTGCCATTGCTTTTCTATATGTAAATTTCAGTTGTTAACAACTCGTGTCAATCCCGCACAAAATCACATCTAAAAATGTACATCTGACTACAGGGTATAAAAAAATTCTATACTGCTCCAGTGATGACAAACAATTATGAACTTGCTATGCTTCAACAGACAAATGAACAAGCTTTCAGGAAAAAAATAATTGTCAATGTTCAGTACTGACCAATCCTGGACGGCCATTTTTTAATTCTGAATTGCATCATCTCTTCATAAAATGGTGGCGACCACTGTTTTCAATGGTTTATTGTAACCTATAGTTGTATGCTGTGTGTTTTAAATTTTCAAAATGGCCGCCATTTCAAAGATGGCCGCCAAAATACGCCAAAAATTTCAACTTTGTCAGAATTCAACGAAACTTGATTTCTAGGTAGATTTAAACGTTGCGAACAACATGGAATCATCGAATTAGTTGTCTGGGGGTGACATCGGCTATTGCTTGCATTTGCAAATCTAGTTTAATTTCTGATTGTTATACATAAACCCCATATATTGTTCAGATTCAATAGATATTGGAACATGATAAAATCTATCTGTGATATCTAAAGTACAAGTTTATCTTAAGGACTTAGAAAATCTATTATTGAATTCATATCTTCATATTTATATTTTGTAATTATACACAAATGAATTAAGATTTCTAAGATCAATGACATCTATATTTCTCGTTCTTTCTAGGGACACAATTTATAAGTGATACATTTTGTATTGAGTCATCTTTACAAATGATGTCTTGTTCAAGTAACCTATCTAATTTTGTTTTTATGAAAAATAGAATAAAAAGATAACAGGAAGCACCTACAATGGCCGAAAAACATAGTCACATGCCACAATGTACCGAGGAACTGCACAAGAAAAAATCCAACAAAGACAAACGTAAACAACGATAGGAACTCGGGACAGACGGACTTGATACCGGCACTAGCAAAGGCCAGCGGTAGGGTTAAACTGGTTTATGGGTACCCAAACCTCCCCCTTTTCTGTCCCGTTTCCCTATAATATAATAAACATACGAATAAAACCGAAAACAGGTAGACTTCTAACTCCATGACCACAATCTTGAACAGGAAAAAGGGACAAAACGTAATGTTGAAAGATGGGTCAAGGAGTGTTCGCCGCTAAACTGCCGGCTAGCTCAAGGAGCCTAGTCTGCTGGTAAAACAATGTCGCACCACGAAAGAAAAATCAAACTCAGAACTCCCAGATGGGTTTGGTAAAGAATCATCATGTATTTCATTAGACATCTGCAATATCAGTGACAGGCCAGTATGCGTGTATAACCCTCAGGTCACTGGAACCCAAAGCCAATTTAGCGGACACGTGTACAATATCCTGTCGATATCCCTATTGCGTAAAGAATGTAAGTTACATTCCAGTTTTTTTTTAATTTTTAATCAGTTTCTGGCATTTTTAACAACATTTCCGTAAAATCGAGGATGAGAAATGCCCTTAGTAATAAGCTGTTTGCGAGTGACATTATATTTTGATTATCTTTGATGAAACTTTTTAAATGTATTTAGCAATTATTGAAATCTGTAACCTGGCTGCAAAAGTTTAGAAGTGATAGTAGGGTTATGAAACTATGTTTATTTGAATATAAATACCTATTCTGTGATGAAAATTGTTTCGGTTTTGTAGTAAATTAAATTATAACACCAGTTTTTAAACAATTAGTAACGGTTTTGAAGAATTAATGGATTCTCATGCACTAATTTTATTGTCTAATATCATTTAATCCATTGCTTGGAACATGAATATTGCTAGCTATAGAAAACGAGTATTGATTCTGATAATATGGATAACTTCTACGGGAGCCACGGTTGCGTGTAAATCTATTTTACCATGAGCCACGACGTTGAAAATAACGACCATTATCCTTGTGGCACAGATATTATCTAAAATATCACCTTTGAACTGTGTGTATTTTTGGCTCTAAACATTTGACCGAATTCACAGTCACATTGTCAAGCTGACTTTTAACAACTAGTCCTGTATATTCAGACTGTAAGTAGTTTATATTTGCGACAGGAAATTTTAGGGAACTGCAAAATTATTTCATAATCTAAAGAGGCTAATAACTTAAATGAAGGATCTGTGTATCTATCACATTTCGATGTGGTGCCTAATTGGTCTTGATCAGCACGTTTTATTCCAGTTTTGGCTTCAAGTAGTTTCAGTTCATTAGGGAATTTTGTTTTGGTCAAAAAGTCCCTAATGACTTCAAATTCTCTTTGAAAATCATGATTATTGTTGTGTGCATCATTTGATGAGGATAATGGCGGGTCTTCATCCACGGATTCAAAAGGATTCTTGTATTTCTACTATGAATTCTGTCTAAATGCTTATGACAAAGCCCTTGTTCTATTTGATTATTGTTTGTTACTTTCTGTGGGACTTCCAAACTCTGTAAAATAGTTACGTTATAAAAGTTTTTTTACTCAAGTTCACATTCGGCCATGCCCATGTAAGTACCAAATTTTTTGGCAAAGACGCTTCACTTTTACGGCAACTGATGTCGTAAACAAATAATATCGTAAAATATTTTCATGTGACTACAGATTTAATTTTCTTTGAATTTGCGGTATGAAACATGCAGATATTTACTAGAATACTTTGAGAAAAAAATTTGAATATTGTCACCGTTAGATTTATGATCTTTCCTTACAGAAACACCCCTATCTTAGGAGTGTAAATTCATTTCAGTAATCACCATGAGGCATACACTACTGTACTGTATATGCAAAGAATTGGTATACATTAGCCATTAATTGCTAATTCTGCTTCATAGAAACTTGTAGACTAAATATGAGATACTGATCATAGGCCAGCATTAATTGTTGATTTGTAGCACAAAATTACTATGTCAAAAGAATGCTGAAAAACTGCTGCATTTAATCTAGATTAAGATCCTAATATGGTAATAGGTTCAACCTATGGAAGGGCGCCAAGAAGAAAGGAACTTTTGATCCCATAGGAAATGTCATATATCATACTGACACACGTTCGGAAATGTCACAATTAATTCTCTAGGAAGTGTCACAATTCAAAAGTTTGGGTTTGTAACACTTATTTTGTATAACCACATTTAACTTAATGTCGTCTGCTATATGTAATGCCATTGGTCACTTTTGGATATGAAAAAAAAGTTTAACATTCTTGATCAATGTATCAAGTCTTGTCATTCAAAAACAGCTTCCCTACATATAGGAGGGCTTGACGCCCTTAATAATTCAATCTTCACCAAAATTGAGAAATCAAAGATCATCCACATATATGACTTTTATCAAAATTTTATAAAAATTCACCGTACCATTTTTCACAATGTTAGAAAAATGCTAACACAGTAAAAATATTCCTTAATGCTTAACGTCAAGTTGAAAGAATTAACTCCCTTGCCAAATGTACTGACACTCATTTATTTTGATATTTTAAGATACCATTCAAAACCGTGATATTTTGATACAGGCATTGTTTAGTGTTTTATAAAAGGAGTGTACTTTGATGATAAAATTGAAAATTTCTTTTCTATTAATGCGAAAATTCATAAATTATGTGTTTATTCATAAAATTCACAACAAATAATTTTCAACTGATATATATAGATTAGTTATCATCTGTTACCACAGGTCTACTACCTTAAGATGACGGCGCCAATAACCAAAAATAAACTACGAAACATCTAACAAATAGCAATGTACCAAGTCACATATTTTTATGTTACCTATGAATATTAATTTTGTAGTAATAACTACATGTATCAATGCATGAAAAATCGCTTCAATCTTGATCGAAATTCACATCTTAAATTATATGCATTCAGATGATAAAATTGATCTCGAATGAATAAAACTGACGAAAATTCGCCATACACAGAACAATTTCCAACATCAGACCTGTCATGGGTCTTTTTAAATTGTTAGCTGTATAATGAGTTACATTTTAATAACAGAATTACCGAACGAAATTGTCAAGAGCCGAAATCCAAAGGACAAAAAGATAAAACTGTCCTGACATGGTACTTGCATTTCAAAAGAAATGGTGTGTTAAACCGGTTTTTATGGGGCACCAAACCCCCCGTTCTGTTGCGGTAGTATCCGGCAGCAATTCAACAGCAATTGCTATAAAAAGGTCGAAGACAAAAAATTAATGTTCATCCCAGTGTTAAGTAAAAAATAAATCTTGAATCATAGTTCGGACCGAAATTCAAATTATTCCACAAGGGACTGATATCTTATAAAGAACTTTTTAAATGATAGTACATGACAAAATTTTTTAAGGCTGTCACGGAGATAACTATGCCTAGTGAGAGAGTCTGCATAATTGGTACTAGCTTTCGCGTAACGTATCCACTGTGTATGTATGTGTATGATAACGTATGTAAAATGAAAGCGTGAGTATAGATACATAGTTTGTGTATGTACATTTGTGTGTAAACATATGTATATATTTTTATAACTATCATTAGGCATCGACCATTTGAAAATATTGGGCAGGGCACGGATGTTACGCCACCTCAATCTTTTTTTTTCACCTCTGACAAAAACAATTTATTTTTTTCACGGATTGTTGAAAACAATTCATTTTTTTCACATATGGTACCAAAATTTTGGGGACTTTTTGCACCTATGACAAAAACAATTCATTTTTGTCACGGATTGTTGAAAACAATTCATTTTTTCACATATGGTACCAAAATTTTCGGGGCTTTTTATCACCAAATGAAAAACATTTTATTTTTTTCTGACATTATTGCAAACATTATATTTTTCCAAATACTAGTAATTGGGAAGAAAGTTATTTTTTTTAAATCCATGCCTCCCCAAGATTTTCAAATGGCCACTGCCTAATAACACTTTTTTTGTGTTAAAATGACTATTTTATAGTGGTATGATTTAGCTCCTAAAACATCACAACTTTTCATTTGTTATATGCTCCCTTTTATCCATTACTAAATACTTTTTGCACTTACAATAGCTACATGTATTAATGTCGACATATTGTTTTATTCCATTTTTCTACTATTGTTATTAACTCTCCATGTGAGAGATGTATGCTCTCTATATATTTTAGTTTTTGTGTAATTGTTCGTGAGAGAATTTCTTATATGGCTATACATGTACTATATTACAATTTCAAATTTTGACTTTTTTGTTTTTGTAATTTCCAAATGTTCTTCTTACCGTCTGTTTATAGTGGCCAAATCTCAGTGTTTTATAATTACAGGTTTTCTTACAATCGACTTGTCTATATGTTGTTGTCATTCACTAGCTTAAGACACTTGTGCTTTTGTCGGGCAACGGATGACAGTGATTGTACGAGTACTTTGCCAGTTCAATTAATGTTTGTTGACGATACCGCATTCAAGACCAAAAGGAAAATAGATGTAGCGTTGTTTGACAGTTAGCAAAGAATTCCGCTAAAACCAGTGCTAGGGGTCGCTGGTCTTGAACTTATTATGGGGTATGAGCACAGCTCATTGTTGAAGGCATCATGTTGAATTCAAGATGTAAAACAATGAAAGCATTGGTCCTCTGCTTGGTTCGAACATGTATTTGTACAGACTTTTTTCCCATGTGCATTAACTCCATATCTTTTCATTACTTATCCATTTGGAGGAAATAGCCTCTATAGAAACTCTCAAAAAACCTCCATGACTGAACCCAAAACCAACATTTAATTTTGAACTACGCAAACACTAAAAGGTTGATACCAATCCTCTGGTTATCCAGCAGGATTTTGCAAGAATTAAATCTGAACATCCTGAATACTTGCAAATTTACACAGATGGATCTAAGGATGGAGATAGAATGGCTTCTGCAGACGTTTTTGGAGATCGTACAGTAACTCTCCGACTTCCATACTCTAGTTCTATATTTACTGCTGAAGCTAACGCTATTTACTCAGAACTTAAATTTGTAGCTTTATCGCAATCAAATAAGTTCATGATCTGTTCCGATTCACTTTCATGCTTATTGGCTATTGAAAGTCGAAAAACAAAACACCCAATTATTTTGAAAATAGCCAAATTCTACAAGTCACTTGTACCATTAGGCAAAGAAGTCATTTATGTTTGGATTCCTAATCATGTGGAACACAGTTGCTGGCCAGGAAGCCAAGGATGCACTAGATGACGAGATGGCGGGTTGTCCAGTACCGTACACTGACATGAAGCCTTTAATCATTAAATACATTTTAAAGTTATGGCAGGCCAAATGGGAACTGCAAATAAATAATAAACTGCATGGAATTCAGTCAGACGTCGTTAAACAAGTCGGTTCCTGTGGCAAAAACCGTAGAGAACAGACAGTGTTGACCCGATGTCGTATTGGACATACTAGAACAACACACAGTTTTATCCTCAACAGTGATGACTGACCTGAATGCATTCCATGCAATTGTCCTTATACAATTCAACATGTTTTAATTAACTGTATAGATGTTTCCGATATCAGGCATGATTTTTATTCTGCTTATTGTCTAAAAGACCTATTTACAAATGTCGCTGGCGACAAAATCATTCAATTATTAAAAGCAATCAATTTATTTAATAAGATTTAAATAGATTTATCGTAAAGTTCTATTAAAACAATGAAACTAACATTTCTCGTATTATGCTTTTTTAAATATTTTTCACTCTTGTTTTACTTCTACAAAGCTGTAATGGTTTTATATTTATATTTTATATATTTATTTATTTAAAGTAATCAATTATTTAACAGTTCTCGCCACAGTATAGCTGAAATATTGCTGAAGTTGGCGTAAAACATCAATCAACTAATTACTTATCCAAAATAAAATTTGAAGAATTATTGTTTTTGTTCTGTTTTCTTATTAAGTAACCCAAACGAAATTTGGCGAGATATTTTGTTTACTCTGTCTCTTTATAAAACGCCCAAACAATTTGTGGGCACTTATTGATTTTGATCTGTCTCCTATTATTCTTATTCTTTTCTTTTTTTAAACAATAATTCATATAATAACGGATAAAAAAAAACTTAAAAAATACGTTGAATTTAGTTAGACAAGTAACTAAGTCTCCCAAATGAAGTTCTGGGATTTATTTACTTGTTTTATTTTATTTTTTAAAATTTTTTATGCTTTCTTATATTATCATAATGTATTCAAAATAAATACGGATTTTTGTGGCTCTTCCCAACAATTCAGGAGACGTGAATATTCTTATATCATTCTCCCATCTTTCTTTATTTTTGCTGTCCTGAACATTGAGACGATTAGGCCTTTCGTTTTCAAACTTTACGAACGTATTCTGTCGCAAATTTGTCCGGCCGATTTTTTTTCCAGACACTGATGATCCAAACTTTATGATAGATACCGATGCCTAGAAGATTGTCTAACGTGTAGAATTGGATTTTGGTGTCCAAGACTTCAAAATGGTCGCCGTTCAAAAAAGCTCTCAGCATTTTATGACAAGTTACAGGACCAATGTTTTGGATGTGCAGATCTTATGTGTAAACTTCACGTATTTTGACATGGTAGTTCATTTAGGAGACTTCTTGTGTTTGTATTGAAACAAAATATTAATATTTGTTATTAAGTCTCCCAAATAAAATTTGTGGAGACGCATTGTTTTAATGTGTTTCATGCTATGTCTCCAAAGCTATATATGTTTGTAGAGACCTATTATTTTAACGTGTTTTAACTATGTCGCCCCATACGTAGTCGGGACGACATATTGTTTTTGGTCTGTTTCTTTGTTAATATTATAACTCTTTCTTTCTTCCACCTCTTTTTGTCCGGCTTGTATCTCGATAATGATTGGACAGAAATCATTCATATTTAGCACATTAGTTGATACTCTGTCTGGAGGGGTCATGCAAGTAAATTATTTTTTCAAAGTGGCCATTTTCAAGATGACGACCAAAACAAGAAAAAATCGAAATTCGTCCGATTTCAACGAAAATTGAAATTTTTTCAATCAGGATTGGACAGAATTCAATCATATTTAGTACAAAGTTGGATCACTATCTGGAGGGGTGTATAAAAGGATTTTTTTTTCTCGAAAGGCTGCCATTTCAAAGATGGCCGCCAAAATACGTAAAATTTCAACTTTGTCCGATTTTAACGAAATTTGTTTTCTATGAAGAGTTTGATGCTGTGAACAAGCTTGAATCATCGAATTGGCTGTCAGAGGCGACATCAGCTATTGCTTGCAATTTCAAACCTAGTTATGATTCTTATTATTCCGTTTTTCTTTGAAATGCTGTCCGACTGATTTCTCGGACACTGGTTATTCGGAAAACTTTATAAAAACTTTTATAAATCTACATAGAATGAAAAATTTCGATATCTAAATGGTCATTTTGGTCTTGAAATTCTAAAAAAATGGCGCAGTATCTAATGACAATTGAAATAAAAAAAGCTGGGGGGGGGAGGGGGTGAATCAAAGTGCTCGGCATTAGAGGAAATTTTGACAGGAAGGCTGTCTAACATCTGTTTAATTGGTTTCTGGTCTCTAAGACTTCAAAATGGCTTCTGTTACAATGGAAACGGAAAAAGCTTTAAAATTCAGAGTACATGTACTTCAGAATTGGATGAAATTTCATTTCGGAATTTTCAAAATGGCAACCACATGGAAACACAAAAAGGCAAAAAATTGAAAATGCTCTGAAATTGATGAATTTAACGGTTTTTGGCTTCATAGATCTCATATTTAGTCTCCGCATATTGATATGGAAGATAATTCGGGAGATTTCTTGAATTTGCATCCTAACACAATTAATTTTTGTTATTTTCTTTTTTCAGTTCTTCGCAACAGTTTTGCCTACCCATTTTTCGGACATGAGTTACATGTTTCCAATTATAATCTTACTTCAAGGGAAGATGGATCCCCGTCCAAAGACGTGCATTCAATTCTTGGAATTCTCTTAATGACCTCCATTTCAATGGAAACGGACAAATTGCGGCAAAACGATTAAAAATGGAATTGACCGAACACTATGAACGCACACGATGTCATTCGTTTTCAAATTTGTGTTTTTCCTTCATAATGTCTCAATGTCCGTATGTCCTTTTGCATCTGAAGTACCGTGTTTTGGACTTTTGAGTCCATAGATCTCTGTTTCTGCCTATATTTTTTATTGATATTTATGCTTCCGTTTTCGGGTTGCTGATTTATTTATTTTCTTTTTTGATATGTTGGTAATTTGTTTCTCGTCAACAGGTTGGGAATATTCCCAATTGGGATAATCTATCCCAATTGGGATAACTTATCCCAATTTGGATAAGTGGTTATATCCCAATTGGGATAAATGGTTAGTTATTCGTGAATTACATTTTACAGGTTTAATGGCACATCAACAGGCATAAAAATTAAAAATCTATACGGCAAGAGCTTTCAGACAGTATAATTCTGTTCTCATAAGAATGCTGCAATTCCTGCGCTGACCGATTTATAACTGAAAACAGGCAGTCACTTAGATTTAGTAATAACTTAAGCTTTTAAGGGTTTACACTTATTCTTTGTTACATTTTTTCAAGGTAAATTATATCTACAACCGCATTAAACATACTGTGAAAGTGTAATCAAAATAGTTTTTGGCTATTAGATAAATGAAGTATGGAGAAAAAGCCAAATGAACATAACATTTTATTTCTTCCAGGATTTCCTCCCTTTGACCATGTGGGAAAAAAATGACATAAATGTAGGATTTTTGCATGGTTTTTGAAACTACAATGGCTTTGAATATTTCAACAAACTAAACTTCAGCAATTATTTAATACGTTTTACCGACTTCCCCTTTCTTCTGTTTTTATTATTTAATCATTTACAACAATGATCAGTTGTTATTTAAAGAAATTACATGTATGATTTTAGGTTTTTAAAAATGTCTCTGCTCGTGAAATGCAGCATCATTTAGAAGATGACAATATTGTCATTTGATGACTGAAATCATGAAGTTTATCTTGCTTTATGTTTCATTATTCGCCATTTAATTATGAAATTTCAATTCATAAAAAAACTAACCAATTATCCCAATTGGGATATATCTGTTTATCCCAATTGGGATAAGTTATCCCAATCGGGATATATTATCCCAATTGGGAATATCCCCAACCTGGTCAATATGAATGAAATTTGGTGATAACTCATATTCGTTTAATATGCTGAAATCGAAAGTAGATGTTGATTCGTTTGAGTATAGATCGATCGCAAGTATATTCTTGATACTTTAAATATCACTTATTGCTAAATGTATGTAACAGTGCAGATAAAATACGAAAAAATAGTAGAATGTGAACTAACCTGTTCAGCCATTGTGCACATGCACCTTCTTCCTATTAACTTTGTTGATATTCTATTTTTAAACGTCTAATATAACAGGTATAATAAAACTTTACAAATATGATGAATTCAGCAGGTTGGTGAAAACCCCAATTTGGATACTATACCCCAATTGAGATATAATATCCCAATTGGAGTATATGGTTAAACGCAATCGGGGTATATTACCAGTGTTTGTTAATTATATTTTAGGGGTTTAATAGCGCATCATCATAAATAAAAATTATAAATCTACATGCATGGTAAGAGCTTTCAGGGGTCAAAAGGATAATGAAAATTTTCTATAGATCGATTTATGATTTTACAAACCAGTGACTCTGATTTAGAGATAACATAAGATTTGAGGAGCTAACAATCGTTCTATGCTGCTTATCTATCGACATTCGAATAAAGCAAACTGTGATAGATTTGTGAAAATATTTTTTGTTTTCTTTTATTATCAAAGAAATTAAGAAGGGAGAAATATTCAAATAAACATGTCATTTGATTTCTTTCAGAGTTTTCTTTCTTTGTCCATGTCTTAAAACTACTCTGAATGTAGTGTGTAACAATTGTGTTTGAAACCTCAATATCGTTTCTTATTTTTACAAACTAAACTTCAGTTCAATTGAATTATATTTTCACACACCCCCTGTTTCTCTTGCTTGATATTTTACCCAGTTACATTTGCGATGATCTTAGATTTTGACAGAATCAAATATATGGACTTACCGGTCCTTGAAATTCCCCTGCTGGTGAAATGCAGCATCATCAAGTAGATGGCGATAATTCATTTGATGACAGCAATTACGAAGTTTCTCATATTATGTTTCCTCACGCGCCATTAAATTAAGAAAAAATAATCTATATAAAACTGACCAGATACTGCAATTGGGGTATAACCATATACTCCAATTGGGATATGATATCTCAATTGGGGTATAGTATCCAAATTGGGGTTTTCCCAAACCTGTTCAGTTAAACTAGTAATTAAATTTCAAATACGAAGTTAGGAGATTTAATTACTTGATTTAATTTATTTATTTATCTTTTTTAAAAATTTTTTATTGCATTCTAATTATTTAAGAGTCTTCAAAATATCACGAGATTGTTTTTGTTGCGTTTCTAATTATCTTTTTCCCAAAATTTGGCAGACTTATTGTTTTTTGTGCATCTTCTAATTGTCTTTCTTCCATCTTTCTTTATTTTTGTCGTCCTTAACTTGCAGATCTCAGTGACCATTAGACCTATCGTTTTCAAACTTTGCGAATGTTGACCAGTATGAGGATAGATATGCATTCATCAAAAAGTTTTTCAAGGGGTTCAAAAAGGGTACATTTTGGTGATCTAAAAGAGTGGAGCCTTTCATAGTAACTCTAGAGAGGAAAGTAATTTTTTTTTGTATAGCTGAAACAATATTATCAGTAATCAAGCCGATAACTTGTTATGCATGTTTTGATTCCATCACAAGATTTGAGGGGAACCACCATCTAACTTTTATGGCAGTAGGGTCTTATTTACCTTATAAACCAAATTTGGTAGCACATTTGGTCTTGTGGTTCGCTCGTGAACGCAGTTATAACTAATTAAGTCTCCAAAACAAAGTGTGGAGACTTATTGTTTTATGACGTTTCTTGTGAACTTGTCTTTTGTATGTGTTTAGGTATGTATTGTCACAACCCTTTTGGGTAAATGTTTTGCCAAAAAAAAAGATATTTTCATTATTATTTTTTTTGTATTATTAAGTCTTGAGAGACTTATTTTTGACTTCGTTTCTTATCATAAATTTTCCCAAACGAACTATGGGGATACTAATTGTTTACCATTTGTCATATTATTACATTGTGAGTCGACTAACCGAAATTAGGAAAGTTATTGCTTTTTTCGTTCGTTATTGTTTGAACTTGTTCTGAGCAGACCTTAGAGACCGTTAGACGCAAGGCTTTCTTTTCGTCACCCGTGAATTGTCCGGATAGTGGAGCAACTGAAGTCAAATTCTTAAGATTTTAATCAACCCACCTAACATCAGGCTACATCATATATCATTTGAAAGGTAATTTTGTTCTCTATCCATTTTCACCGGTCGTCAAATTGGGAAGTGGTCACAACTTTTTTAAATGAAGGTCAAAGGTCAAACTTCTAAAATTCTCGTAAGCTCATTTCAGTCACATTTCAATCAATAATTCAAACGTGAAGTTAAAAAATTGAGTTAAATAGTTATAAATGTCTATAATAATATATTTATGAACCATTGATAACAATTAAGAACACATTTTTTACATAAAACGATCAACAAGGTACGAATTTATGAACTAGGTCCAAAAATACGACTTGCCCTCTATATAAGCAATTTGTGAAATGACCTTGACCTCTTGAACTTTGAGATTCACATAAATTCCAACAAAATACTATGTACATGTTTTTAGTCAGATGAAACCGAGACTTAATTGGTCATACTTCTGACAACTTCACTCATCATTGACCATAAATCTGACTTAAAAGCTCAGAATTGCGAATTGGCATACATAAAATAATTTCTTGTTAATTAGACGAAATGAATTGTGTCGTCGGTAGCCTACAAACCACGAAAAGGCCACAGACAATATGGCGGGAAGTTTTTTTTAGCTTTAAAGTATGCATGACAATCCCGCACCCATGACCAATGAAGACATGGATGTAGTGTTGCTCGACAATTAGCCAAGAATTCCGCTTAAACCGGTGCTAGGGGCCGTCTTGAACTTACTATGAGGTATGAGCAAAGCTCATTGTTGAAGGCCTCATGGTGACATCAAGATCAAGAACAACAATAAAAGCGTTGTTCCTTTGCTTGTTTTTTACAATGTATTTGCAGAGACTTTGTCTCATATGCATTTACTCCATATCCTTTTATTCACCATTAATATATATTTGGGGGAATTTTTAGTACTTTTCATATTTTTTTCTATATTTTTCAAATTTTTTAAAAATATTTTTTTGAAATTAAGTTTTCTTTAGTTTATAGAAATGACCACACGTTAATGAAGCCCATTTTTTATAAAAATGATATATTTCTTTTGGTTTTTGTATTATAATTATTCTTTTTTTATTTATTTTCTATTGGAGAAAAGGTAAAATGTAGACATTCCAATGCTTTTGACACATCAACCGCCACTTCATAGATCACCATTACTACTCCATGTACTTTACGAGTTTTCCATATCATCCCGATCATTCCAGTTCATCGTCGTTGTCATTAAAAAAAGGATTTTCCCAAATTTCGGTACATTGGCAAGGTTGAAATTCTGTGCAACTCAAGTTCTGGTCATAACACATGCATGACTTGCTTTCTAAGTTTCTACCTTTACATTTGAAGATTAATAACTTAGTACCGAAGTTACTGTGAATTTAGTTCGCAGAAAATCAGAAGTCATTTTCCCGGTGAACAATACTGGTTTAGTACCTTAGTTTCTTATTGCCAACCGTAGATATACGTTGAGCTAATAGATGTTTTGGCAATATGGCTAGACATCAATATTTGTGTCTGAATACGTATCCTAAGCACATACTGATGTATAAAACATCTATAAACAAAGCAACAACACAGAAATTCCCGACGTACTGGATCCGGAAGGATACACACTATGTGAGAAAAAATAAAACAAACAATAGACGAAAGTGAACAGTACACAATTAATTAAGTTGATATTTCGACAACTATCCGTGTCTTTATCAAAACACAATAAAAACAAAAATAAAATCAAAAATAAAATTGTTTGATTTTTTTTTTTTTCTTTTTTTTGTTTGACTTTATTTTTGTTTTTATTGTGTTTTGATAAAGACACGGATAGTTGTCGAAATATCAACTTAATTAATTGTGTACTGTTCACTTTCGTCTATTGTTTGTTTTATTTTTTCTCACATAGTGTGTATCCTTCCGGATCCAGTACGTCGGGAATTTCTGTGTTGTTGCTTTGTTTATAGATGTTTTATACATCAGTATGTGCTTAGGATACGTATTCAGACACAAATATTGATGTCTAGCCATATTGCCAAAACATCTATTAGCTCAACGTATATCTACGGTTGGCAATAAGAAACTAAGGTACTAAACCAGTATTGTTCACCGGGAAAATGACTTCTGATTTTCTGCGAACTAAATTCACAGTAACTTCGGTACTAAGTTATTAATCTTCAAATGTAAAGGTAGAAACTTAGAAAGCAAGTCATGCATGTGTTATGACCAGAACTTGAGTTGCACAGAATTTCAACCTTGCCAATGTACCGAAATTTGGGAAAATCCTTTTTTTAATGACAACGACGATGAACTGGAATGATCGGGATGATATGGAAAACTCGTAAAGTACATGGAGTAGTAATGGTGATCTATGAAGTGGCGGTTGATGTGTCAAAAGCATTGGAATGTCTACATTTTACCTTTTCTCCAATAGAAAATAAATAAAAAAAGAATAATTATAATACAAAAACCAAAAGAAATATATCATTTTTATAAAAAATGGGCTTCATTAACGTGTGGTCATTTCTATAAACTAAAGAAAACTTAATTTCAAAAAAATATTTTTAAAAAATTTGAAAAATATAGAAAAAAATATGAAAAGTACTAAAAATTCCCCCAAATATATATTAATGGTGAATAAAAGGATATGGAGTAAATGCATATGAGACAAAGTCTCTGCAAATACATTGTAAAAAACAAGCAAAGGAACAACGCTTTTATTGTTGTTCTTGATCTTGATGTCACCATGAGGCCTTCAACAATGAGCTTTGCTCATACCTCATAGTAAGTTCAAGACGGCCCCTAGCACCGGTTTAAGCGGAATTCTTGGCTAATTGTCGAGCAACACTACATCCATGTCTTCATTGGTCATGGGTGCGGGATTGTCATGCATACTTTAAAGCTAAAAAAAACTTCCCGCCATATTGTCTGTGGCCTTTTCGTGGTTTGTAGGCTACCGACGACACAATTCATTTCGTCTAATTAACAAGAAATTATTTTATGTATGCCAATTCGCAATTCTGAGCTTTTAAGTCAGATTTATGGTCAATGATGA
>MJUU01040160.1:17939-41081 GCA_002080025.1 Modiolus philippinarum
TGGCGGAAAGGAGCGAACCAGTTTTGTTCACCAGGAAAATGTATATTGATTTTTTCTGCAACATCATATCTGCACATGAAAAGATAGAAACAGTTAGCAAACAACGGCATTCGAATACTGAAGGAACAAAGGTTGTGCCAAAGTCCAGATATATGGATAAAACAAGAATATAGAAAGACAGGAACACAAAATGTCTACAAATGACAACATTTAGAACTTAGGCACTCCTAATTCCTATAAAAACCGAGAGTGGCATCAGGTGCTTCGAAAGGGTACGCTTGTCCTGTCCCACTGGCGACACCGGTAACGCGATCATTAGGCATGTACTGTTTTTTGAAGATATGTGTAGTGGCAGATTAGTACATGTCATTTTCTTAACTTTACACGAAAGTAATTAAAAATCCATGGTATGTGTTACTTCTCTACAAACCGTCAAACAGTACCAAGGTAAAAATTTGAAAAGCGTTTGAAAATCACTATAGTTTTTAATCATTAACAAGTACAAATCGAGGGCACAAACTTCACTTATGGAGACAAAACTAAAATGTATCAGTATGATATAAAAGACAACACCTAAAACAAATGCATCGACCCTGTGAAGTCCCATAAAAACTAGTTGTGACATCGGTTGCTCCGGAACGGTAAGTATGTACTGTTCGGCCAGCGGCATCCGTCACTCTATCAGTGAGTCAATCCAGGGTGAAATCAAATTCGCGAAGACGTGAAATCTAGCTAAAAATGACAGTTTTCATCTGGGACACCGACACGTAATTTCTTTTAGTAATGTCATGTCGACGGCTATAGAATTTCTGGAGGAATAAAAATAATAAAAAATTCCACACTCAGCAGCGTTTGGTACAGTTTTTTTGCTGAAAAAGTCACTGTATAAATACAAAAACACCGAAGTTGCATAAATACAGTGAATTTCATTATGCTGTACAAATGTTTGAAGGAGTAACTTCTCATCAACAGCATTTGAATCGAATAATAAAGAAAGCAATAATCCATAACATAAATAGAAATACTCATTACAAACACTCATTACCAAAAATGTAGAAATAGGAGGCCAATTCCATTACCAAGGATATCCACCGAGTGCAATACTTGGAATAAAGAAGTTAGCATTTTGATACAAGACAATAAATATATGAAACGCAAGGTAAAATTTTCATGTCAGACGAGTCTTACTACTGGGCTGGTGACTTCCCTTGGGGACTTCAAGTAGAAATAGGATTCCAATTCCATTACCAAGGACATCCACCGAGTGCAATACTTGGAATAAAGCCTAAGAGGTTAGAATTTCGATACAAGACAATACATATATAAAACGCAAGGTGAAATTTTCATGTCAGACGAGTCTGACTACAGGGCGGGCTGGTGACTACCCTTGGGGACTTCTAGTCCACCAGCAGATGCATCGACCCACTGCTTTCAAAATACAAAAATACAAAAAGTTGTAGAAAAACAGTTAATTTCGTTATGCTGTACACGTGTTTCAAGGAGTTACCAATCATCAGCAGCATTTGAATCGAATATTAGGGAAAGCCAACTAGAGATCGACAGTAACAAATCAGCTGTGAAATGTACACTCCATACGGTTGAGATATAGGTATATTGCTTCTTAGAAAAGGAAAAGTCACAATCACCACGTTTGTCAAACGTTCATCTTCCTCAATGTGCTACTTAGGTACGAAGCTAAAGGCTTAAGAAGTGTATCAGTAGTCTCTTTCTAGTTCATTTGGACAGATCTGGTGTAAATATTCCTTAAATCTTGGGTTCTAAAGAGACAGTACATTGTCTATCTAGCAAGACGGGCCTGTGTCATGAGCAGAACTTCGGTTGCACAGAACCTTGTACTTGTCAAGGTATTATTATTTGTAAAAGAAATGGTCAAAATCTGATGTCAACATGAATGATGATGACGATGAATCGTTATGATATGATATGTATAGTACATAGTAAATCTGTGAAAGTGTATCTTCGCTGCCACATGATTTGTTTAATGCGTTTGAAAATGTATATGTTACTTCTTCTCTAGTGAAAACAAAATGAAAACAACCCCCTCTCCAAAAATAAATTAAAACATTAAAGAAGTTTTAAACATACGTTTCAATAAATATGTAATTTATTTCTTATATATTTTACGAAAGGATATGGAGTAAATGAACATGAAACCATAAAACATATGTTAACTCCACCTGCAATAATTTTAATGAGCTGGATGGCAGCACTAGAACCCAAACAAAGGAAATCCATAATTTCAAAAAAATATTCAAAATGTGTAAAAGCAAACGAAGTCCGAATAATCAGTAATATCAAATATAACTAAGGACGAAAATACGATGGAGTTCTTATGTTCATATGAAAACAAAATGTAAAAGAAAAATATGAAAAAAACAACAAAAATTTCAAAAAAAGTACAAAAACTACTAAAATCACCCCAAAATATATAAATAAACCTATTTTTTACACTAAAAAACTTCCTGCAGTATTGCCTGTGACCTTTTCGTGGTTGGTAGGCTTCCTATGATCACTTGACTAACAAGAGACTACTTTAATGTATGACAGTAGGACATTCAGATATTTTAAGTCAATTCAAGGGACAATTATGGGGGTGATTGTCAGATGTATGACCAATACACTCTTGGTATCATTTGATTATAAACATCTATAAGGTATGACGTTGATCTTATGTAAATCTCAAAGTTCAAAAGGTCAAGGTCATTTCATAAATTGGTTATATAGAGGGCAAGTCTTGCTTTTGGACCTCGTTCATAAATTCGTACCCTGCGAATCGGTTTATGTACAGAATTGTCATCAGTGATTTATAAATATGTTATTGAATATATGTATAACCATTAAAAGTTAATTTTTCAACTTCATGTTGACTGAAAAGTGACTGAAATGAGTTAACAAGAATTTTCAAAGTTTGACCTTTGACCTTTATTTTAAAAAATCGTGAACACTTCCACATTTGACGAACGGTGAAAATGGATAGAAAACAAAATGACCTTTCGAATGATGTATAATATAGCCTGATGTTAGGTGGGTTGATTAAAATCTTAAACTAAACGCCTTTTTGAATTTCGTTGCTCCACTAGGAGCAGATCTTGGAGGACTTTAAGACCTAAAGCGTTGAGAAAAGTTAACCGATATGTTAAACTGCGGAATCAAGAAAAAATAATGAACCTTTAGGGGTACCTTTGGGGATGAAAAGGGTAGTGGTCTTCTTTTCTACTGTATTTCAAAAACTATTATCACTAGCTACATGAAACTACATAAGAAGACTGTGTCAATTAAATATAGTTTTACATCATGTGTTTTGAAAAAAAACTATAGTTGCTATGGAAACTACGCCAAAGTATTCAAATATTGAGAAAATGGTACCTTCTGTTGGTGTGTATATTTTGATGCCAGTTGTGTTAATTGCCTTGAAAAAGGGAAATTCATATACACTGTACCAATAATTTGCAAAAAGGTATCCATATGGTTTAATAGATAATGGAGTATGTTAGCTTGGGACCATTATAGATTGCTGACGAAGTATATTGCCAAAACTGTTAAGCATATCAAAACTTACATTCGTAACATCAAAATTAAATCTAAAAATTATCCAAAAGCAAAAGAAAAGGCGTAAGATAAAGTTGAAGGTATGACCTAATTGATCAATTTAGAGAATTATACCCTGACTTCAAAAGATATACATGGAGAAAACCTAATCCTCTATAACAAGCAAGGTTACATTTTTTTCTTCCCAACTTTTTTTTAAAAGTGTTCTTGACATAAAGACCCTGAATAGTTATAGATCTGAGTATTCACCTGTTCTTTTACAATTCAAGTTAAACGATTTCAGCATGGTAAAGGATTATCGAAATTTAATGAGGCACTTTTATAAGAACCAATATATCTGCAAGCTGTCAAAGATACAATTGAACAAGTAAAGTATCAGTATGCTTGCCCTTTCAACCTAAGTTACACTACAATTGAACAAGGTTTGCCTACATCTATATCAATGTGCCCCGTGTTGTCTACTGATGCTGTTTTTGTCTTAATTTTTGTCTTTTGTCGGGCTACTTAATGAAATATTTGTAGGCAGACATTGTCCGGTTTTGATTTTTCTCATTGACCGATCCCAACATGTGTTGCTTCAATGACATATTTTAGCTGTGATCGATGTTGCTCATTTTTTTGTCAAGAATACCGGTTAAGTGCACGGTAGGGGCCTTCTTGATCTCGTTTGAAGGGGTGAATATTGTTCACCTCTTGTTGAAGACCCACAGGCGACATCAAGATATAGACAGGAATAAAAGCCCTGTCCTTGATAAACTGGAGTTTTCTATGTGTCGTGTGCGCTTTTGTCACACGTACATTCACTCCATATCCTTCATTTTTTCTATTCTTTTGTTTATAATAGGCAAAATATAAATGAAATAGATAATGCTGATCTTCAGTTTATGATCAAGATAATTAATTATCAACTTTTCTTAGAAATATTATTAACTGAAATACCAGGTAAGACCAATTCATAAGTATCATTCCAAAAGAAAACAAAAGATAAAAATGAAAAATAGTCAACTGATAAAAGATATCCAAAGTTAAGATAATGGGTAGTTAACAAATCAGGTATTAAAAGATATTGAAATAAGAAATCTGAACAAAAAATATCAAGACCAGATAAAATGAAAAGTTCTTAAAATGAGTTCAAGAGGGAAAAAAACCTTTTTAACTTAGAAAAAATAAATTTTGCAAAAAAAAAGACAGAAAAAAAATCCAAAACTTTCAAGAATGAAGGTACAGTTATAAATAACAAAAGAGTATTCTAGATTCTAGATGAAGCCAAAAATATTATGATAAATTGTATAAAAAATCGAAAAATTTGCAAAATCTTAATTTATATGACGGGTTGAAAGATTTTGATATTAAAGTATTGACATATAAAACGAAACAGTCTGTAGAAGGTGACTTTACTTACAGTAGAATGCAGATATAACATCTCAACCAAGTGAAATTATGGAGCAGTCATGACAACAATCCTAAGTTAACATAAAATCCTGACTGCTCTGACCAGTCATAGAGCCCTGATCGCTCTAACATGTCATAGAATCCTGACTGCTCTGTCCGAGAAGATAAAATTAATTGATCAAGAAGTAAATTTCGTTCAAAATCGGTAAAGGTAGAACAATACAAGAACTCTTATATGTTGGAATATGTTGGTCATTGGCTTGTCTTTGTCTTCTTATAAAATTTAAGTTTCTTGATATTCGAGTTATAGGATGTGGTTTGTTTCCATTGATTTATTCACATTTTTACTTTTTGGGGCCATTTAGGGCTTGCTATGTTCCTCACTGTGTTGAAGACCGTACAGCAACCCCTAAATCTTTGTTTTGGGAAGTTTAACCTGGAGATGGGATGTTGTCTCCTTGACATTTACCCCATTTCTTTTGTTTTTCATATGTGTCAGGATTCTATGACAGGTTAGATTGGTCAGGGCTCTACGACCAGAACAGGTCGGCACAGTCAGGGCTCTAGAACAGTTCTAAACTTAAAGTTAACTTAGAGTAGTTTTTATGCCTGTGATATGACTGGTCGAAGTTAACTTGAAAACGGTATTATGTTTACTTAGAGGAATTTTTATGACTGGTTCAAGTTAACCTGGCGAGAGGTTATGTCTGCACCCTAGTGTAAAAAGAACTAACATCTGCTGTGAAGAGAATGCAAAATGGAAAAAGTCCAGGCTCTTCATGAGGTACACAATTGATTTTTTAATAATGTTGGAGAGATTTCGGCAGCTTTGTTCGCAGATCTACAAACTAAGGATATCACAAGAGAGAAATGTCAATAACTCAAAAACAAGGAATTATCACATGCATCCAAGAGGTGATAAACCAAAGCAATATAGGAAAAGTTGGCGTCTAATAAGTTTACCTAATACAATTTACATACTTGCATCCTCAGGCCCGTAACTTAAACTTCCAAGTTCAATTTGGAAGTTCCATGTCATCACTTGGAAAATTCGATTTTGAACTGCCGAATGATTCATTCGGAGTATTGAAACCATTTCCGTGTCACCTCCAAATGCTTCTGAATGACCATTTGGAAGAATTTCCAAATGACTTCCAAATGACTTCCAGGTTACTTCCGAATGCTTCCAAACGAGAACATGGAAATATTTCCGAATGACTTCCAAATCATTTGGAACCTGAAATACACAAAACCATTTTATAAAATGCCGTAAAAGTAGGTTAGTGTTGTGTATCATGACTGTGTAATGAAAAAGATTATCAAAATTGATGACTTAGTGTTTGCTTTTGGACATTCATTTTAGACTAAATGATTTTCAAAGAACATTAACATGTACATTCTGTCATAATGTTAATAAAACAATGCTCACTCTGTCGTAATTTTACCAAAAATCAAGTTTAAATCAATGTTAATAATTTAGTTTTACTGTTGTCTTAAATCAGATACCTATGCTGAGATGCAAACAAACTTTTATGCTAGGTTTACACCGCCGATCAGACCAACTCGATCAACTCGACCATGCTGTTTTATCCCGATCAACGTCATAAAATTCATTGATCGAGCTGGCTCACGACGTCCGCTAGACCCTTATCTGATTTATCACGACTATCACTCGACCATTCTCGATCTCTTTACGATTCACGTACGACTTATGCTCCGCTCTCATTTGACCAACCAGACTTTGTCAGACTTAGCCAGATTATAGCCCGATTTGTGTTTGATTAACTAGACCTAGTAGGGAGAAGTCGAGAAGTCGAGAAATGGTCGAGTGTGCTCGAGTTTGTCCTGTTAATACGTTTGTATATAAGGGGGTAAAATGTGAAAATTCAGGGAACAGTTCAGCATGGTGGAAGAGCAGCAAAATTTGCGACCCACTGCTTCAAAGAAAAGATGATAACTGTGATAGATCTAGAGTAGCAGAGAAGGTGGGTTTAACACAGAAGGTGTGTAGTTTGGGTTATAGCAAATGCTTAAAAGTCATCATTACAGAGGAATGAATGTTCGCTTTAACATACTAGCAGGCCATCCTCAACATGCGTCAGAATGCGACTGTTTTTTTTCTGTCATTACATGTAGGACTAATCTGATACATAAAACAGAAGACATATCATCACATGATATCGGTGGTAACTAGATTTACAATAGTTGCCATGTATAGCTTTAAACCTGCTTTTTGTAGAAAAATCCGGTTTTAAGAAAGTGAAAATGGCGAGCGACTGCCCGTTGGGTACATTTTCCAGGTGCAAGTCTAAAAGAAGGCCGTAGCTATTCTTCCGGCTAGCCGGAAAAATAGGTAAAAATGTCTATTCTTCCGGCCAAAAATAAAATGCACAACTTATTCGATTTAACCAAAATCAAATAGACATTTTTTCCGTAAAAGAAAACGTAAATCTTATTAATATACCTCTACTTGGTTTCCCTTCTGATAATGATGATTTTTTTTCGATATTTTAATTATTGATTTTTATCTGAATTTCAATGGCCGAAAAATAGACATTTTAGTCTATTTTTTCGGACAGCCGGACAAATAGTAAAATTTGTCTATTTTTCCGGCTGTAGATGATACATACTACAACAAATTATTTTCGCATTTATCAATATCCAAAGGCTTTAAAATACTTTAAACTAACTTTTATTTAACAGAAATTGCAAATAGACGACTTATATTACATGTTATTTATTCAAATGCTACAAATTATCAAAAAACTTTTCTGACTGTCAACTGCCAGAAAAAATATACTTTTTTTGTCTATTCTTCCGGCTAGCCGGAAAATAGCCACTTTGTTTTTTATTTTCTAGTAAATGTTACAATTATTCAAAATAGCATATTTCTGATGTAATTTAGCTTGAATCTTGTGATCAGAGTACAAACCTGCTCGGAAGAAATGATAATTTATTTTTGAATTCATGTATTTAGTGAATCTGTTTCTTGGGTGTGTATATTGTATACATCTTGGTTTCAATTTCAAATTCTGTCAGCATAACTATAGTCGATTGAATTTAAGCCCTCTGTACATCATCCTTTAATTATACTAGAAGCATGCACAGTCTAATATTCTTTTCTACAATCCTAATATAGCGAGATTGAGCTTTTGCGATTATTTTGTGTCCGTTGTCCATGAACCTTGCATTTAAATATATTATACCCAGAAACCGCCGAGTCATGATAGACCTCGATTGGTTCAATGTGAAAAAAGTCATGTCCGTTTCTAATCAAATACAACCGTCAACTGGGAATATACTAGTAATTTTAAATTGGATCTTATGGGAAAACTCATTTAAACGTTACCTGTAAAACTCCTAAGCCAATAGGACCAAACTTGTTACGATTGCCAAATGATGCTCCCTTTTCAAAATATGTTGTCTGTCATATCGTCAGCTAATATAAGATGACTGCCAAAGGGGGACAAAGTTAAACATTGTACCAGAAGGATTTTCACTGGACCAATTGCAGACAAAATTGGTCAAAAATAGTATCCATGAAATCCAAGATAACCCACAACGGGGTACATTATTTAATATTCGACTCACCTTAGATATCCATTCAAATACTTTCTACTCTGAAACTGCTTTGCCAATTGGCCAAAATTGAAAACAAGAGTCCTTGGCTGGTCCCCACTTGAGATAGTATACGGCAAATTCTCATCATATCAAAGATGATCACCAGCCAAACTTGATCATAATAGTCATTGGAGTCCATTGGATGGCTCCTTTAAAAACCGAAGTAATGCCCTAGTGAGAGACTGAAGCTCTTGAAAGCCTCATGCTCTGCTATTGTGAAAAGATGACATGATGTCGTGTTAAATCGAGTAAAGGTCTAGAGTGGTCGAGTTAAAGTCGGATACAGGTCGGGAAAAAATCGGGTTATGGTCGGGAAGATCTTGTATAGAAAAAACGAAAGAATCGTGTTAGTCGAGTAATAATCGAGTACTAATCGAGTTGATCTGGAAGCGACTCTGCATAAATCGAGAAGCAAATGAGTTAAAGTCGAGTAGAAGTCTGCATGATCGGATAAAATTTTGAAACTCGATCAAGACAGATCCCTTTTCGACCTCTACACGACTATCTCGATCAGACCCCGATTGATTCCCGACCTGTTCTCGACATATAATGCACACGACCTCTACACGATATTTTTTGACATGTCAAAAATATTGGGGAATACAGCTCGAGTTCAGCAGAGTTAGTAAGATCGCCCTGATTAGGTTAGTAGACCGAACCCGAGTATTCAAGATCAGTGTCCCGATCAATGAATATTCATGAATATTCATAGATCGAGTTCGGTCGAGTTGCTTTGATCGGCAGTGTAAACCTACCATTAGCAATAAAGACCTAGCCATTTCTTAATCTGCTGAGTACAGTGAATAAAGCTTCGAATAACATAAATTGTTAAAAATTGTCTATTTCTGATTGAAAAATCTATTTAGTTTTACAATCAATTTTTCGATTATTTAAATATATGCTAACCTAAATATCCATTAGAATAAGCATGCCAGTCAACGTACCTTCAAATTTTTGGTGTATCTGTCCTTCACATAACATCAACCACGACTACAATTTCAAATTGTCTCAGGTCAAGAATCATTTGCGCATGCCTCAAATGCACATCTATATTCTAACTAAGTTACTTCCAAATGGTTCCATCACTTAGAAATTTTCATTCGCAAGTGCCGAATGAAAATTGACTATTTAGAAATATTTCCATGTTCTTCCAAGTACTTCCAAATGCTTCCAAGTAGTTCCAAGTTACTTCCGAATTGAAATATGAATTTATTTAGAAGTTCTATGTACGGGCGATGTGTAGCAGAACGATTAAAACTGGCTCTTTCACAAATTATTGATAATGATGAAACTGGATTTCTACCTGGTCGGTATATTGCAGAAAATATCAGACTTATTTATGATTTACTCCACTATGCAGAAGAAAATGATATACCTGGTGTTCTCCATCTCATTGATTTTGAAAAGGCGTTTGATTAAATATCATGGTCAGTAATTGAACAAATTCTTAGTTTCTTTAACTTTGGTGCTTCAGTGCTTCACTGGATCAAAAATTTAATGTAAGTGAGAACCGAACCGTCAGTCTAAAACGAACAATCCAAGGACAATGACAATGACAACGTCGGAAAAACAAACGATCTTCTCAATTAGGAGGGTAACTTGATGACTTTTCAAACATTTCAGGTAGTAAATAATGTACAGTCAATTGTTCTAATATATCACGTAGTAATATGAACAATAAAAGCCTATTAAGACAATTACATATCCAATAGGACATGTTTTTGCTAATAAACATTTTAATAATAAAAAAATATATGGATCAAAGCTCTGTTTAGTAGCTGATTTTTAATAACCCTTGGACAATACCAATTAAAAATCTATGGTATATGTAACTTTTCTAACCCTCAAACTGTACCAAAGTAAACATTAAAAAATCTTCTATAAATCTCTTTTTATGCAGGCAATTACAAAGAATTGATATTCCATAACCAAACAGGAAATGTATTTTCACATCTCATTTTTTGGTGAGGAGTGGGGTAAGTACCAATTAGATAATACGATGATAAAAAAAGATAAAAGCTGAGTATAATGGAAATATTCAATAGTACAAATGAAATAAACAAGATATAAATGGGTTTATAAATACATTACTACGTTTTAGATTTCAACTGTACCTATGTTTTATCCATATAGTTTATCCTCTTTTCATTCTCTCTTTTCCGAGGGCTTGTTTTTCCTTTTTATTTTTTATTATGTACTAGCTTTAAAGAGTGTTCAAAATAATAACAAAACACCGAATGTTCCTTTTTTGTTTAACTGGGCTGCCTGAAATTGCCAATTAACAGCAATACAGTTACAGTAAACTTGTGTTGAATCCAATTGTTTATTATGAACATTAAATAGCTTAAAGGTAAAGTTATACATGAAGTCACACTCTAAGCAGCTGGAAAGTCTGGTCATCAATTCTGGTCTATTCATACACAGATCCAAACAGCCAAATGCCTTCCTCTGGTCGAAATTTTCACTTATTGTAGCTGTTCACTGTTGTCTGTTCCTTTTCAAATCCATATCTAGTTAGATACTGTAAATTTAGTTACTTAGTTACTGCAGATTGGCATTTCAGGGGGGACCGGGGTATAGGGAGATAATACAGTTTTCACTTTTCTAATACTAAAATAAATATACAGAATCATTGCGATAGGTATGATTAAAATTTTTTAAATTGTAATTCTTTTTTACACAGCAAATAAATATTCATGGCGTCATGAAAACAACCATCCAATATACAGTTATTTATAACGAGTGCATTTACCCAACATTTTTTCAATGATATCTAACAATGATGAAAATTTATAAAAGTCCGATTTCTTGCAAGGGAAGTAATTTAAAGCGTAGATTCGGCAATTTTATCAATTTTTATACACTTTATTCTAAAGGAAGAAAAAAAATGAAACGGTGGAATTTTCGAAAATTGTTTTCTTTCTATTCTGAATTTTTGGCTAAAAATAAAATGACTAAATTTTCTTACAAGAAGTTTTTAATACTGATCAAAATAGAGTACAATTTTCGGACTATACTGTTCAGAACACCCGCGTATGTCAGTTCAAACTGTTAAAATGTACTATCAATATACATACTTACTTTCACATATGTTTATACTAGAGAATTTTGCATTTGAAATAATTCTATATCCGATATTAATTTAATTAAACATAATTTTATACACCACAAGTAAGTACTGACCGAACCAAATAATATGCCGAAACAGGGTATCTTTGATGACAACTGACATAACAGAAAAAATTGTTGAAAATTACTGAAAGTTGACAAAACAACGGCAGTAGAAAACTGAAGGAACAGAAGAGTGGAATTTACAAAAATCGTACTCGAAAAATATGGTTAAAACGAGGACACAGAAAACAATGACGTTGAACACAGAAAACAATGACGTTAGACAGATACAAAGCACAAACTACTGTAAGAATGCCCATTAATGTACCATGAAATAAACCCGTTAAAGTATGTCTATTAATTATGGTTACATTTAATGGTATAATTTTAATAGCTTTGTCCATTACATTGATTTTCTTTACCATTAAAAAGTTTAAAACCATTAAAAAAGGCATGAACTGGAAATAATGGCCATTAATTGTGACTATTAATTTTTTCATTAATGGGCATGACTTATTAGGTAATGGCCATCAAATTAATTGGATATTATGGCCATTTTTTTCTTAGATAGGGGTTAATGGGCATGAATTCTTTTACCAAAAGTTTAATGGGCATTAATTGTTACAATAATTAATAGCACCATTACTTTTTCGAGATATTTAATGGCCATTACTGTAATTTAAGGGGCATAGTTTTTTTTTGTTTGCTGTATTTTTATGGCCATTAAATTATCAATTAATTTTTGTAAGTCATATTTTAATGGGCATTAAATTAACACTTAATTTTTTTGTCTGGTGTATTTTATCGGGCATTAAAATAACAATTATTTTTTGTTTGATGACCATGAAAAAAGTAATTGGTACACAGAACAATTTAATGGCCATTAAGAACTTAAATTGCAGGTTTAATAGTTTAATGGCCATTAACATCTTAAATACCCGGTGATTGTAATTTCAATGGCCATAATCTCTTAAATGGCACGACATTTCAAACAATTGACATTAACACATGTACTTGCCATACTGTAGAAAAACTTTAATGTGCTTTGTACTTATGATGTTTATATCTTGTTGAAAACAACGGCAGCAGAATACCGAAGGAACAAAGCACAAGATTAAACAAATCAAAGTCCAGAGACAAGGTAAAAACAAGAACCCTAGAAGACGGAAGACCAAAGACACCACATGCCCACAAAACACACGAACATTACATATACAACACAAAAAACTAAAGCACTAACAGTGTGAACTCTCAATAAACAAGAGTGACATCAGGTGCTCCGGAAGGGTAAGTATGTCCTGCTCTGTATACAGCACCCGTCACACTGTCAGTGGGTCATGCCAGGGTAAAGTCAAAACCGGTTATTTCTGAAGAGACGAAACCAACAACGGCTGAACATATCCCTGACTCAGCAGTTTTTGTGACAGTGCTTTTGCTCTTTCAAAAATGCATCAGCAATTTAGTCAAATCTGCATGAGTGGAGTCCTTTTTAATGTTCAACTGCCCACAAAAAACTCTTACCAACAACATGAAACCTCCATATAAAGTACAGTGCTTTTAAGGGTCATCCATATTAATCAATCATTTTCCAAAGTGTGCAAGACACACACTTTTGCAAACCCTCCACCCTCCCTCAAAGTGTACATCAACAATTTTCAAACACCAGGTATGAAAAAAAATAATCAAGTTTTTTTTAGAATTTAATTATTGATACTTAGTTCTTCATATTGATTTCTTTTTTCTAGGTGTCTTTGCTGAAGTTGAAATATTATGTTTTTTCTAGTGTTTAAATAGATTTTTGTTAAATAAAAAAGAATGCCTGATTGTATAGTATTTTCTTGATTAATGAAAGTAGTATGGTCATAGAAATTATACACACAAAATGAAAATGAAATGAAACTGAATTCCATGGACACCCCGTAAAAATAAATGTGTGAACCCTTCCCAACTAAGCCTACAACTTCCTTTTCCAAAATACTCTGATAAACCCCCGAAATGGGCATATAAAAGTATGTTGAAGTACTCAAAGGATACATGGCAATAGTCTCTGTTACTAAAACTTTTATCTCCTCCTTTAGCATCAACGAAGGTTCTCCAACAATGCCTCAGGTGTCCCCATGTCAACTTCACGTCTGCTTCTGGTTTTCTGTGCCAGGCAATCACTTCCTATTCCCTTGCAATTGTAGGGCCAAGAAAGAGACTTCTGTGTGATGTCTGTTGTTTGTTTTCGTATGATGTGACCAAGACATACCTATTTCTTTAAAATGTCAATTTTTCAAATGGATGTTGTTCACGGCAAATTAAGCATGGTAAAAAATGATTATCTGGTATTGAACTTGGTTCTGTAAGGTTAAGTGTGTTTTCTCTTACAATGGACAGCACACTGTATATGTCCTGACAGGGAACCTGAAAAATATAAGTTTACACAAAGTGCCATGCCCACAAAAAATAGGTATTCATAGACTCTGGGGAGTAGAAGAGGGAGAAGAAAGAACCTATAGAACGTGGTTGCAGGTAAATGTTTGATTAGTAAATTTACAAATCTGTCATAAAAGACTGCGAAGTAATGTGACCCGTGTCGTCAAAATGTGATGATGTCTATTAAATATTTAAGGTAGATCGAAAATTATTCCACTTGCATATATTGTGATATACAAATTGGGTGTTGAATTGACTCAATTTTATTGTCAAACATCCTTTTGTCTGCCTTTTTCATTGTGACGTTATAATTTAATAAATTAAAAAAAAACTATTAACATTTTGTAAGACATTGTAAATTACTCTATAAATACATGATTTTGCCTGTTTTTCAAAGCCTGATAACCTTAATAACAAAAAAAAAACAAACAAACAAACAAACAAACAAAAAAAAAACCAAAAAACAAAAAAAAAATGTATTTTGTTTAATAAGAGAAAACTTGTTTTGAGATTTTTATTAGACTAATCCGCATTTTTAATGTTGGATCCAGGTCAGTGTAAGTATGAGATGACATTATCTGTAGTTTTGCAACATACTGAGACAGCATTATGTTTCACTATGAACAGAGATTTGACTTTGATCACGTTTGGGAAACCGCAATTTTTAATATAAATTGAAGAATGAATATTGCTAACTATTCGTTTTAAAAATAAATAATTGCAACTGTTAATTCAAAATACAAAAATACCGAAGTTGCATTAAAGACAGTAAATTTCGTTGTGCTGTACACGTGTTTCAAGGAGTAACCTCTAATCAGCAGCATTAAAATAGTACAAAAGAAGGTAGAATATCAAAAAGAATTTCGTGTCCCACTCGGGTCTGTTTTCATAAACTCGGGAGTTTTTAAACGTTACGTATCAAAGAAAAGTAAATTCTGAATAAAGAAAATGACTTGGGTCAAAATAAAATGACACACATTAAGTCTAGCAAGCCCTGAAGACAACAGCAAGTTGTAATTTGTCAAGGTCGATGAGGAATCAAAATCAAAATAGAGCTCAACTGTCGTCAAGATCAGTCAGAAAGAAAAATCACCAAATGGTATTGGTTTTTTGATTCTCGTTCTTAAATATATCGACAATTGATTTATACTTATCTAAATATCATTTCTGCATGTTTGAATTGTTCCAAAACGTCCATTTTCAGCAAAAAATTGGTCTGCCGTCTGTCGGTCTGATTAACCGGAAATCACTTCCTTGTTGTTGTAAATTCCTCCAACAAGGGAACAGAACCGTAAGCGGTTTTCGCGTATTTGACTTATTTATATTGTATTCAGATGGGCTTTGTTTTATTTTGTTGATAATTAGATTGCGCAGTTGAAGTATTTTGACTGATTTGATGTAGGATTTACTGGGGTTTTTTTAGTAAAAAAGAGGTACAAACGGGGTTGTAAGTGGAAAAAGAAGTTTTTTTTTTTACTTTTTTGTCAGATGTCAGATTTTGATGCACATTTTGTCTGTATGTTTCTTACATCAAACCAAACAATTAAATTCCATTAAACAAGAGGCTCAAAAGGGGTCTATTGTAAAAAATGTTTGTTATTTTAAATTATTTTTCTGTTGGTACTGTTTAAATAGATAAATCAATACCAACTTGATTTTTTAAAGAGGCCCAAAGGGGGTATCAAAAACAAAACAAAAAGAACGAATTTTGCAGGGAATTCAGATAGATTTTCTATGGGGTTACTATGAAAGGAAATGCAGTTACTTTCTTTTAAAATTTACTACATGTATTGACAGATTTAGGTCCTTACCGCACATACTTCATTGAATAAAAGATGTTTTTACGAATTGATTAAAGCGCTAGGCAAAAACCTATTACTATGAATAGTAGTTTACTTCATAAAAATTCATAACGTAAGTATTTAATGCCATGAAATATGTCTGTTTAAGGTTTCCTTATCCCCTATTTCCTCTACCTACCCTAACATATTTTATTTTATTAGTACTTTTTGGCAAAATGCTAGTAAATATCATATTTTGGGTTAAGCACTTTTAAAGTAAAATATATTTCCAATAAGTGTCTATATAAACATGATAAAATGATTGTAAAACATATAAAATGACTTTGCCTACCAGGCTACCTCCTACCTTATTTGTTCAAAAAAATTAAATTCAAACAAGCATATTTTTGGCCTAAGGATATTTACACATGAAATGCATAATGTAAGTGCATGGATATGGATAGAAAATAATAGTCATGATAAATAAATATCTGGCAGTGGTAAAACATGACCCCCCCCCCCAATAAAAAAAACCAAAAACAAACAAACAAACAAACAAACAGAGTGCAATGTTTGTATACAACATTTATTTTAAGAGTTCACTGTGGTAAAACAACGGTAAAAGGAAGAATATATTATAGGTAATGCACCGTTGAAATGTACAATTAGGGCATCATGTATATCAAACCATTTACTGTCATTCGATTGAAGATTTATCTTAATTATCCAAATTTTGTTTAAAACTAAGGAGTATCTCCCTCATACAAAGCTCTGTCCTTAGCTGAATTTTGACTTTTCTTTTTAGATCCTTTTGGTTATTGGTTCTTGGTCGGCTTTAAAGTGTTTTTCGGTCAATGGACTTCCAAATGTTTTGGTTTTATCTGCACTTATGAGACATAAGTTGTCGAAATGCGCATATGCAGAAAATGAATTAACAGTAACTTCGGTATTTTGTTATTTATCTCCATGCAGTTGTTAGCATTAGGAACAAAATATAACTTATTGTTAAGTATTGATGCATGTAATAGATCTAGGCGAGGTGAACAAAGTTTCTAATTATGTATATTAATGGGCATTTATTCATATATTACGTCCATTAATAGGCATAAATATATACATAATGTCAAATGATGGGCATTAATATATAAACTACGTACAGAAATGCTCATTATTATATAAACCATGTCAATTAATGGGCATTAATATATAAATTAAGTCAAGTAATCGGCATTAATACATAAATCATATAAAGTAACGGACATTAATGTCTAAGCCATGCACAGCAATGGGCATTAATATATAAATTATGTAAAGTAATGGGCATAAATATATAAATCATATAATTAATGGGCATTACTTTATGTGTTTTACTAAATAACAACCATCAAATTATAAACAGTTAATATAATGGTCATGAAATTGACTTTGATTTGATTTAATGGTCATTTATTTGATATGTGTGTCTGTTTAAATGGCCATTACTTTTTTCTACAGTAAATAATGACCATTATTATTTTAATGCCCATTAATCTAATGAAAAGAGAAATTATCTAGTCAATTTAATGATTAATTAATGGTATTTTATTTATTTCATACCATCAATTTTTATTTTAATGGCATAGTGTACAAAACCATTAATTAGTTTCTGACAAAAATAATGGGTAGTTTTAATGGATTTATGACATTTAATGGCATATTAATGGTATTTTAATGGATATTTCATGGAATTTTAATGGTTTCTTCTGTAGTAGTGACAGAAATAGAAAACACAGCATTCAAAAACAAGACACTCACAGTGTGAACTCCAGTGAAACTGAGAGTGACATCAGGTGCTCTGGAAGGGTAGGCATGTCCTGCTCTGTAAACAGCACCCGTCACACTGTAAGTGAGTCAATCTAGGAAAATGTCAAAATCGGTAGTCAAATCTGCGAAGACGTTTATCTAGCTGAAAATTTCCGCTTTCATTTTGGGATACTGACACGTCATATCTTTCAATGATGTTATGGTGATGGCCATAGAATTTCTTGAGGGATGAAATTAACAATAGCTGAACAAATCCCTGGCTTTTGGGACAATGTTTTTGCTCTTTTCAAAAAATCTATGTACAAACTTTGCGCTCAACAGTAACGAATCAACTGTAAAATGTTAACTCTGTACATGTAGGTCAGGGAGGTAGGTAAATTGCTGCTAAGAAAGGGAAAGTTCACAATTGGGAAATTAAAATCATCACTCTTATCGTATAGCTTAGATTTCAAACGTTCATCTTTGTAAATATACAACAAAAGATCCATGTACGAAGCTGAAGTAGGTGTATCAGTCGTTTCTTTAATTTCAAGCTCATTTGGATAGATCTGATGTAAATATTCCATTAATTTAGGATTATTGAGAGAAAGTACGTCGTCAATGTAGCGGAAGCTGAAATTAAAGGTATGGGCTAAATGTTTTTGTCTTCTTTGTGTAAGCTCTTGTGAAAACTTGTCCTCGTACGAGTAAAAAAAAAGTCAGCTAAAAGTGGCGTACAGTTAGTTTCCATAGGAATCCCTATTGTCTGTTGGAAAACACGACCTCCGAATTCGACAAAAATATTGACGATCAAAAATTCTAAAATTGATTATGTCAGTCTCAGTGTACTTCTTATTTGAATCAGTGTTGTTCTTAACAAAATATGTTTTGTCTACTAAAAAGGTGTATCTGCGTTCTCCATTTTATTGCAGAAATAATATATGACATGAACATATTTATTTTCAGTTCTGAAAACATGAAAAAAAATAAACTAGTGGGAAACTCTCGGCTTATCCAGGTCTACCCCCCAAAAAACCATAGCTCTTTAGTGCATACAAAAAAGTGGACCAGATGAATAAAGAGTTTAAAGAGAATAAATAATAACCAATATGATCTAAATAAAATGCCCAAACCAGCTTCCTGTTCATTTACTCCATATCCTCTCGTAAAATATTTAATACAGGAGTTTGTCTTTTAATGTGTTGTGGAGTTGGTAAAACAATTCCCCTTGTATGTTCTTTATTTTTATTATATATGCTGTACTTGTACATGAGAATAAATCCAATGTGTACACTTTGTTTATAACTTTTATCTAAATTTATGTAAATTCTAAAACCAAAGGTTTAACCCCCTTCATCGTTGTTTTCTCCTTGGCTATATTTGATATTACTGATTAAGCGAATTTTGTTTGGTCTTTTGCATTTTAATCATTTTTTAATTGTGGATTTCCTATGTTTTGGTTTTAGTTCTGCTGATGAGGAATTAATTTCTGAAATGGCCATACAGCTCATTAAAATTTATCGCAGTTCGAGTTACACATATGTGTCATGGTCTCAATGTTCATGTACTCCATATCCTTTCGTAAAATATTATACACTGATCTTACAAAGACTTAAATGACAACAAAACGTAACAATTCGCATCTTTATAAAATAAACAAAAGGCTCTCAAGAGCCTGTATCGCTCACCTAGACCATGGCCAAAACATAACTTCAAATAAACTTATATGTTAAAAGGTCTCATTTTCAAACTATGTAAATAAACATTTATGTCATATGATCCAACTTTAATTTAACTATTTTCCCTATTGCATGCCATCTTGGATAAGGGATGGATCTGCAGGACACAATTTTAAATAAAATTAAATGTTATGCCAAAGTTTATTTCCAACTGGCTAAATGGTTTTAAAGAAGAAGATCTTTGTATGTACTCCTATATTGAAATATGTTTCCCATTGGTAGCCAATTTGCATAAGGTGCAGACTTGAAGGAAATATGTTTTGAAGGGGACCATCTAAGATGCATTGTGACTAGCCAAGTTGTTTTAGATAAAAAATTCTTTGTTTGCTCTTTCCATACAGTCCAGTAATAAATTACGTTTCCTGCAGATGGCCATGTTGGATGACATTTAGGCATAAAAGTCACAATACATTATATATTATCATCGGCTATAGAGCTAACATCGTGAATTAGCCTGAAAGTAGAAATCTATTATACGGTAAGGCGAAGCCGCACCGTATAATATATTTCTACTTGTAGCCTAACTCACAATGTTAGCTCTTTAGCCGATGATAATTTGTTTGTCTTCTATGTGAAATTTCCACGAGTTTCTTTTAGATTATCATTATATTATAGCCATATTCCTGAAGATGAAGGTGTCTATTTATCACACACACATTAGTGCGAGCTATAAATAGCCATGTTTATAACTTAGACAATTATAGGTGATTAGTGATTCACGTTATATGTACCACTGTTAAGAAATAAAACATTTTTAATACATCACCACAATAATTAGCTTTACGATTGAAACAAATCAGTTATAGTAATACACAAATAAACATAACCTTTCAATCAGTTGCAGGGGGCGTGTCTTTTGGTGGTACTGTTTACGCATACGTACGAGAAATACAGTGTCATTTCGTGAGGAATATGAGGATAAAATTTTCCCTGCACATTGCCTTTGTATCAATTTCACAAAACAAGGTAAATAATTACATTCCAGTACGACAGCATGTGAAATAAAAATCGGAAACAAGTTGTACGAAAATCACCCTGTGCAAGCCTCAAATAACCCACGTGGTTGCGTTGTTATACGCATCAACAACGGAGTACAATAACTTTTGGCGCAAAAATACTGTAGATTGTAAGAATTGCAGGAACCAATCAACGTTTACAAAATCCGCCACATAGAAGACAAATGTATATTATAGTCAGCACCTCATAAGCATCATTAATGCCACCATCCAGTGGTTTTCAAGGTTAATTCCATCAACTGCTCGCTAAAAGCTTTATTTACTAATAATTTTAACATTAGCAATCTATAAAGCTGAAAAACTACTTCAACATTCATGTCAGCAGATGCCATATTGATTAAAACACTAAAAATCCCTATAACTACACAATATGTTTATATAGGAAATCATTATGACATGTAATAAGGTAAAGATTAAGAAAATATTTTTGCAAAAAATTGCAGAAATTTGCACAAAAACACTGTTTTTGCTCTTAATTATGGAAGAAACAATTTTTTTAATGAAGTGATAGCAGGGAATTTCTCTAAAGCTTAAAAGAGAAAAGTTAACCAAAGAAGATTTGAACACAAAATTTAACCAATAAGCCATATGGCATTGGAAAAAAAAATGGTGAAAACGGCCAATAAATCATACACAACCCTTTGGATTTTCTTCAAAATTTCATAGTATATAGATCTTGATATGCTGAACATTTTTTTAATTTACACTTCCCCTCTATCTGTTACAGTTTTTGAAATAAAAAATAAACGTTTTCCCATACGGTCAAATGGTTAATTAAGTTCCCCACTGCTGACCATCTTGAAAGAGGCAGGAGAACTTGACCAAGTTCAATAAAACGTAGTCCTTTACATGCTGAATATTTTTGCAATTTAAAGTTGATCTGTATCTCAAAGCGTTTTTGAAATATAGGGCAAAAAGTATTAAATAACGAAAAATGTGACCAATATATAGGTACTTGGATTTTCTTCAAAATATCCGTGTGTGCAGATCTTAACATGCTGAACATTTTTGCATTTTAAACTTAACCTCAATCTTTTATAGTTTTTTTAATAAAAAATAAAAAACATCAAAATTTTGAAAATTTTACGGAAAAAGGGCAATAACTCTTAGACGGGTCATCAGATTTTCTTCAAAATTTCAGCATGGGTAGATCTTCTCATGCTGATCATTTTTACTCCATTTCAGATTTTTGATATTTGTAATAGTTTTTGAGTTATTTGCTAAAAACTGTAATAACCCCTATGTTTTATTTCTTTGAACGGCAGCCATGTTGTTTTACCTAAGACATACAAAATATCAAATTTGAAACTAGATACGCTAGTGATGATTCAGTTAAAGTTTGGTTCCATTTGACCCAGTGGTTTCAGAGGAGAAGATTTTTTGAAAGTGAGCTAACGACGGACGGACGACGGACGCCAAGTGATGGTAATAGCTCACCCTGGCATTGCCAGCTGAGCTAAAAACATAGTGTATATTTGCTTTATTCAGCCCAATCATCTCCTCTGAGCCAAAAAAACATGAAAGATAAAAGATCTTAAAAAAGAGTTATTTATAAATAAAAACTCTGTTAATGGAATTAATAAAATGCATCATTGTTAAAAACTTGACTATTTTTATATGTGCATCTTTTCATCTAAGAAATGGATTATCCAAAATCCATTGCATGTGCAAGGTTGAGATCATTTTTCAGGTCAAATCGTGCTAAAAATGCTTCAAATATACAAAATAACTTGAAGACATAGCAGTCAAATTCTCAGCTGAATACAAAAATGTTACTCTTCGTGATACAAGGAGCTTTCCCTCCTTACCTTCAATCAAATATCTTTATTAATATCCTAATGTTACCTTGAACAATACTCAAATTGTTGTGACCTCTGACCATTTGGCTGCAGAGAATGATGGTGAAAAATCTCATATTGTACAATTTCCAAGAACACCTATTAGCATTCCCTAAAAAATGGAAGTGAAAAACCCCGAACCTTCTCTGTTTTAATGTACAGAGCCTCGGTAGGATCAAACCTTCATCATTTACGAGTCTGCATAATTGCGAAACTGTAGTAATGCCGTAGCTTTATGGTCCACTGTCCGCAATATCAAATTTTTTACAATGTAGTAATTGGGTTTTGACGGCGGCTACCCACTTGGCGTATTGCGCCCGTTGTACTTTCTTCCCAACTAAAGTTGGTATTCTTCTTTCTTGACTATCAACAAAAGTTCCTTTTCAGGGTCATAGTTGATCAGCTACTCCGGACCACCCTACTGAAGATATGGTCAACAACTGGGGGTGTCCAGGTCGAAGGAAGACTGGTACTATCCCGACAGAGGCCAACTGGAGTGTCCAAGTTTATCTCCGGCGGGGTGGCTCCTAAGTCGTCGAACGATCGGTCATCCAGCTGAAGACGATGTGTCTGTATCAATGTTTCCCCGGCTGGTGATAGGAGTGTCCATATCGTGTTCCAAATCGGGTAGCATCGGGACGTCAACATTGGTCCAAGTGCAAACTGTGAACATCGGTGAGATCAATATGTCCAAGAACCAATCTGTCACTTGAAATCCACATACCCAATATGGCGGTCAAATTTGGAGCTGATCCAAAGTAGTTAACTATGGGGGAAATCTGCGGTTTTCAAAAAACGTTTTTTTGAAAACCGCAGATTTTCCCCAATAGTTAACTACTATCTACGGGACTAAGGAGAATAAACAAACATGTAA